>MU787760.1:9391-111730 GCA_026770625.1 Nicotiana glauca | reverse complement strand
TATTGAGTAAGAAATGAAAGAATTGGTATGAAAAGTGATTAAATCCCTTGCCGGGATGACTTGAGTATATTGATTATCTCCCTTGCCGGGATGTGGAAGTTATTGTCATTGCTCTTTTTCCGGGACTTAGTTGTTTAATTGTGTTTTTCCCTTGTCTGGACATTTCTCATTTCTGTTTATTCCCCTCGCCCGTTTGGTTGTAATTTTTGTTTGGGTGAGGATGAGTAATAATGCACGAAGGATCATTCCGTGCCATTTTTGATTATATTTGCACGAAGGGTCATTCCGTGCCAGTGCTGATTATATTTGCACGAAGGGTTATTCCATGCCGTTGTTGATTATATTATGCACGAAAGGTCATTCTGTGCCATGAAATGAGAGTTATGTGAGGAAAGCACAAAGGGTGATGCCGTGCAATTTGTTTGATTGCTTTGGGTGAGAATGAGAGTAAAAGCACGAAGGTTGATGCCGTGCAACTGTTTGATTTTCTTGTCTCCGTTAATTATTGTTGTGCCCTGTTTCTTATTTAAGTTGATGACTTTTATATCCGGATTGTGTTCCCCCCCACCTAGCAGGTTTTTCCCTTCTCTATTAACTATTTAGTTTTTCGGTATTTCTTGCCTTCTATTGCATATATAGATATTGAACTGCACAAGTTGATTTGGTAGTCCTGTCTAGCCTCATCAATACTTCGCCGGGGTTAGGCCAGGAACTTACCGGCACATAGGGTCGGTTGTGTTGATGCTACACTCTGTGCAATTTTTTGCACAGATCCAGGAGCAGCTTTTGGACAGCAGCAGTAGGATCGCCCGGGAGCTGTCTTCAGTCCAGGGACTCATGAGGTAGCCTAGCCGGCGTTCGCAGGCCGAAGTCCCTTCTATATTTAGTTTGTTTTCTTTGTTTTGAGACAAACAATATGTAAATCTTATTTCAGACTTGTTTTTAGTACTCTATAGCAGTCCGTGAGCTAGTGACACTAGATTTTGGGTAGAGATATGTTTTAAACTTCCGCATTTTGATTTCAGTTTTATAAGCTTAAAGTCTTCCGTATTTATTTAATGGTTTTCGTATGTTTATAATGTTGAGAAATTATCAGAGAATATTTACTGTTTGGCTGGCCTAGCTACGTTAGTAGGCGCCATCACGACTCCCGATGGTGGGAAAATTCGGATCGTGACAAGGAAGGTAAAAATCCCTTCGGGAATTAGTGGGATTTGAAATGTCGGATTGCTCTTGTAATGGGTCCATAGCCGGGTTGATTCGAATTTTATAATTATCAAACCAAATCAATTATGTCGGGTTATTAAATTTAAAGACCAAACCAAACGAATAAAACTTGGGGTTTTCAATCTCGATTTTTCTCGAGTTTTCGGGTTATTTGGGTTTTTTGGTTTTTTTTCCGGTAAAATCTTCTTAGAACAAAACATATAACATGTGCTCAAAATATTTCTTTAATCCTAGTAAGATACAACTATATAAAGTATTTTTCAAGAAAATAATACAAAATATGAGATGTGTCATGGCATTATCCTAAAATATTCAACAATAAAGACAATAAAATTATGTAATATAAATATTGCTAATTAAAAATTTATAATAAAAATAAACATAATCTAAAAGTACTAAGTCATGCTAAAATAAATAAACTAATAAAGTAGTATTAATTACATAACAAAATGCTAAAGAAAAATAAAAATAGGTTATGTATTTTTATCTAAATTATTGTAAAATAAAAAATAGATATTCAATATATTCCCGTTCGTAATATTGAATTGAATGTCTTTTGTTAGCACTTTGCATTAGTATTGATTTAATTTTGGTTTGGGCTTTTGTTAGCATTATCTAATTTACTAATATAAATGGCTATAAAAGTTATTGGAGCATTCAAAAGTTCTAAGTCCAACCTTGAAATAATACCTTAAAAGATAAAATTATAATTTTTTTTAAGAAATATTTATAAATTACATCACAATAAGTATATTTATATATTAAATATATCTAAAATTTTTATATATGTAATATCGGTTTGGTTTGGTTTCGGTTTGACTTTCTTTTGTTAAAACCAAACCAAACCAATTATCGTCGGATTTTTTTTTCTCAACACCAAACCAAATCAAATCAAACCATCGTCGGATATTTTTCTCTGTTTGACTCAGATTATCAGGTTGGTGCGATTTGTCGGTTTCCTTTGTACACCCCTAATAATGAGACTTGGGTTGTTGTTAGCATGGCCTAAATTTTTAGTAAGTGGTATCATTATTTAAAGAATTAACAAACAAGTAAATAAATTATAATATATATCATATTATAAAAAGAGAACTTAAATAATATAATAAACATAATTTAAGTACAGTACTACAATTCTCCTCTATGAGTTTTCATGTTTTAAAATGTATCCATAATAGCCTCATTACAAATATTACTAAATACATCCTTTTCTATATAAGTCACCAAACAATCACTCAAAAGCTCATTATCCATTCGATCTCGTAAATCGATCATTTCACTAGTCGGTACACAAGAGGATAAGTCCCATGCTTCTTTGTTTCTACTAGTTTTTTGGAAAGATCGCCAAGTCTCTTAAGATTAGAAAACCTTTTGTCATGATCCCGAATATCAAGAATGTAATTCTCAAGCTGAAAACAAAGGTCAACTATAGAATATTTATCAAAATCACTAGGATATAGCTCAACCAATCTCAATATCCTTTTAATGTCAAAACTTGAAAATGAGTTAACTTGCTTCAAGCAAGCAACTCCAAGAAGCAATTCAGTTGTTACTGCATCGACGATAGCATCAAGTACATCGGTGATATGCCAAACATAAGAATAAATTTTTTAAAGGATTTGTAATGAGAGCTCCATCAAGTATCACCAGCCCTAGCAAGACCTAATTCTTGATTTAAACCCCTCCAAGTTTCAAGCTCATCTTTACGTAATGCTTCTTCAATTTTCCAACTTTAGCAAGACCTAATTCTTGATTTAAACCCCTCCCACTTTCAAGCTCACCTTTACGTAATGCTTCTTCAATTTATTTCACTTGGGATTCACGAAGTTCATCTCTACGCTTGAAAGAACATCCCACCATATTTAATATATAAGAAACAACTAATAAAAGTTCTTGCACTTCATCACGACTTCTAGAAACCACAACACGAGTTAGTTGGAGTTGATGAGCAAAACAATGAATAGAATGAGCACCTATACTTTCTTTTTGAATTAAGATTTTAAGCCCATTTAAGTCAATTTGAATAGATTGTTTTTGTCTATCAAATCATCACCTTTATTTCTTAATTGATTATGAATACTATTTGGTTTACCAATATGCATATCAAATCTATCCTTCTTGTCCAACTTGTAAATCTTACACTTGAAAATATATCCCCCCCGATTGATGCATTTATCTTGAAAAAAATAACAATATAAGTAAGAAATTACATCTTTTGGTATGCTATATTCCAACCAATCATACTCATCAAACCATTGAGGATTAAAATGACGCAATTTACCAAAAAAATATCTTTGAGGAAATTTGTGCTCTCGAGGTTGGAAAAGACTTTGCTGAAGATACTTTCTTCTTATTGTTGTTGGGTTCATCCCATATGTGAAAGAAGACAAGTTTTCTTTTTCTTTGAAAACTTCAAGCCAACCAAATAATACTAGAAAAGATTTGGGCAGACTTTTGCAGTAGATGTTGATGTCATTACATACATCGTCATGGAAATTTTGCAACTATAAATAGGTGCCTCTACTTTCATTTGTAAATACGCATCAACAAAGAGAAAGAAAGAGTGAGGTTTCAAAGATAGAGTATAAGAAAATAGTTTGTGAGAAAAATAGAGAGTGAGCGATATTGTAATGAGATGGAAATATCAAAAGAGGGTTATTTATTTTGAGTGTTTTAGTGGTCTTTGGAATATTTTACTCTAATCTACAAGGTGTAAAATTCTTTATTATAGTGATATCAGTTGCTCCTCTCGGGACCATGATTTTTCCCTTATTCAAAAAAGTTTTTCACATAAAATCTTGGTGTCTTTGTCATTCCTTTATTCATGTTCCTTACCGTATCTTGATGCTATGTTATAATTCTATTTTTACTACCGTAAATATTATTTCTGTAAGGGGGATTATTCCTAATGGCTGGTATCAGAGCACATGTTCTGCTATCACGACTCAAATCCCAAACCCGGTCGTGATGGCGTCTCTCGTGAAGACAAGGCCAGCCAACAGATTAACAATACTTCTTTTAACAACTATTTAATATTTATAAAGCTAAAACATGATTAGCATAATTAAAAGCGCAAAAACAACGATAACAACAGGGAACCATCCCGTCACAGCCCGACTTCGTGGTGTCACTAGTCTTGAGCTATTACAGAGTTCACTAAAATACTACAAGTCTAGAAATAGGAACAAATTCTGAAAGTAACATGAACAATATAAAATAAGGGAGAAGATCTGGTGCCGCGGACGCTAGCGGTCACCTGGCTCCGTTATGATAATAAATCTTCAATCAGCTCAAAACCCGCTACCGGGTGGTCAAGTACTTGCATCTGCACACGAGGTGCGGGGAGTAAAGTGAGTACTCCAACTCAGTGAGTAATAAGGGTAAATAATAACTGAGCAACAATAAACCACGTAAAGGAAATAAACATACTATATGGTACAGTGTAATCGTTGAGAAAATAGGGGAAACATGAAAATCCTTTAGAATTTTTTTTGACTCAATTCAAAACCTCTTTTTTTGACAATATCTTTTTCCAACAGTTAAGCAATTAAATGCGGAAGAGGTAGTGCAAGTCAGCACAAAAGTCAGCCCCTCGGGCACAAAAAAGTATGCATAATTGAGCTCATAAACTCGCCATAGGCAACATTCTTGTTCCTGGTCAGCCATTGTCACCTGACCCATTTACATCATAAAATGTCACTGTTACCACTATCTCAAATTTATCCTCTTTAAAAGTGATCAGAAAATATCAGAACGGCAAATAAATATCTCAAGAAATAATACAATAACGAAAAATGCACAAAAGTATGAATGCAATGCAATGCATATGACGGTACACTCCGGTACCTACTACGGCGTGCAGTCCGATCCATTCAATGTCGACGGCGCTCACTGGGGGTGTGTACAGACTCCGGAGGGGCTCCTACAGCCCAAGCGCAATATCAGCCATGTCTTGGCATAAAACAGGCTCTCAGCCTCAATATCAATATAACACCACTGCGGCGCGCAACCCGATCCAACCATCAATACAGTACCGCTACGTCGTGCAGCCCGAGCCATCCATATATCTAGAAATCACTATAACACTACTGCGGTACGCAACCCGTTCCATGCTCAGTCCAGAAATGCACATAAGCCACTTAGGCAATGTTAGCATGATAGTCCTCAGCTCAAAACATCAATAAAATACTATTTAAGTTTTCAAATCTTAGGAAAATGGCTGAGTTTGCAAAATAGTATTAAAACCTTGGACCGGGATCAAATAATATGCAAGTAATGCAAAGACATTGATATCAATTCCCAAAGGATTCACATAGTTGGCACGAAGCCCCAAACATGGCAATCAACCCAAATTATGATGATAACAAATAATTTCAGTCAAATACGCCGTAAAAATCAACAACCGGGACGGACCAATTCACAGTCCCCCAATGGTGCTCTACCTCACGCTCATATCCGGCGTGCAATTCACCTCAATACAACACTATGATGTGCAAATCCGGGGTTTCAAACCCTCAGGATATCATTTACAAGTATTACTCACCTCGAACCAGTGAAATCTCTAGCTCGCGATGCCTTTGCCCTCCAAATCGGCCTCCACGCGCATCGAATCTAGCAAAAATCAGAGCGAATGCATCACAATATACTAAGGGGACAATACCCAATCAAAAGAAATCGAGAAATAGCAAAAATCTCGAAACTAGCAAAACCCGAGCCCCGGCCCTGCTTCTCGAAAAATTACAAAATTTACATTACTGGATTCCTCGTCTCGGCATGAGTCCGTACATATCAAATTCACAAGAATCGCAGTCCATTTGACCCCTCAAATCACACATTCTCATTCAAAAACCCAAGCCCTAGCTCTTCACTTTTTAACCGAATTTCCATGAATTTAAATGTTGAAATCATAATTAGATCATGTTTCTAGGCCATAGGACTTACCTCCAATTGATTCCCAGTCAAAACTCTTCAAAAATCTCGTCAAATGCTCCCAAGCTCGCTCAAAAATGGTGGAAAATGAATCCAAGTCACGGATGAAATGTTCTTAAAACATTCTGCCCAGGTGACAAATCCTTGTATGCGAACGCGAGGGTCCTCTAGCGTTCGCGATGACCACATTTCCACATCCGCCAAAACAACCTACGCCAACGCGGTTGCTATCACACGAACGTGAAGGTCTGGGACCTTAAGCTTACGCGAACCCGTCTCTCCTACAGAAACGTGAAGGGCAACAACCCTGGAACCTTCACGCGCCCAAACACTCTACGCGATCGCGACCCTGGAACGCGAACGCGGTGAACAACCAAACGACCTTCCGCGAACGCGTGCCACTAAACGCGAATGCGAAGGCCAAAATCCTAGCCCTCAAATTCCTTCTACGCGTTTGCGACTCACCCATGGGATTGCGAAGAACAACTTTCTGCAACACCGACAGCTGAAAAACCTGCAATCCTTAAAGTCCAAAAATGGTCCGATTGACCATCCGAAACTACACCGAGGCCTCCGGGACCTCAACCTAAAGCACATACATGATCTATTACCTTATTCAAACTTTCTCGAGTCATCAAATCACTATCGTTAACATCAAAATCATCAAATTTCACCAAGTCAAAGCCTAAGTTCTTCAAGAACATCCGAAATGCACTTTCGATCAAAAACCCGACTAAACGATGTCCGAATGACCTGAAAATTTGCACACATATCCAAAATCATCCAAAGAAGCTACAACAACTCTTGGACTTCCCTTCTGACCCCTCAGATCAAAATCTCACCTATCAACCGAAATTTGCTAAAATTCCAACTTCGCCAATTCAAGCCTAATTCTACTCCAGACCTCTAAATTCAATTCCGATTGCACTCCCAAGTCAAAAATCACTTCCTAAGAGCTAATCAAATTACCGGAAATCCCATATGAGCCCTCTAACTCATAAGTCAACTTCCGGTTGACTTTTCCAAAACAAGCCTCCCTTAAAGAGACTAAGTGTCTCATTTTCCACCAATACCAATCCAAATCAACTCTAACACATCACATACTGATAATGAAACATGAATAAGCATAAAATGGGGGAAACAGAGTAGTAACATATGAGACAATGGGTCGGGTCGTCACATCCTTCCCAACTTAAACAAACGATCGTCCTCGAGCGTACCCAGAGTTGTACAAGAAGCCAACCAATAGCTGAATGACCTTACCAAGCATATACTCGGGGTGATACCACATCACCCTATCTTACATAGATCCGATAATACAACATAACTGAAATTTCACAGTTCATTTAGACCATAAACCGTAGAACCACACAACACCTTCCGAAATCATACCTTGAATAAACCCGAACCAGCTGTAATAACCCACACATGCGACCTCAGGTGAAATCATACAATATACCACACATTCCAACACTCGAAACGATAGTCTCTATACACAACAGTTGCCCACAACAACCATGTACCGATAAAAGCCTCTCATTAGCTAAAGCGTTATTCCAACACTTCTATATCCTACCAATGATAATGAAACACACAGCAGACCATAACCATTTCTTAGATCAACCATTCATGAAGGCATTTCTTCCCTTTTGACTAATACCACAGCAGATTCCGAGTCGAATCTCGATATCATTCTTCCAACAAGCTGTAATCAAATCTGTTCGTATTCATTAATTACTCCCATGATCACTTCGAATACAACACACCACTCAGGTGATATGACACCTCAACACAGGCCTAAGCCACAACTTGCATAATCCACGCACCAATGAAGGGCAGTCTGAACATACTCAAATCATGACAAATGACTCAAACAAAAGAGCTGTAGCTTAAACTCCTCAGTACCATCACAACACGAGGCTGGGACCCCGTCCCACATCATAGAAATAGAATACCTGAATCTACCCCGAAGGGTCTAATCTCCATGTAGCCTCGCTTACAATGCGCGATCCTATCCAAACACTATTACACATGAAGCACCTCAAGTCGCTATACTCAAAATTGACAACCACGCACGATTGATATCTAGAACCCAAACAAATCATTATACCCATGACGAAGCAAGGCATACAAATAGCATATGCAAAACTATTCTCAACATCGCACTGTTGTGGCGTGCAACCCGATCCAGATAACATACCCATGGCAGCGTGCCACCCAGTCCACACATACTCATAGCGGCGTACCATCCGATCCACACATACTCATGGTGGCATGCCATCCGATCCACACATACTCATGGCAGCGTGCCATCCGATCCACACATACTCATGGCAGCATGTTATCCGATCCACACATACTCATGGCGGAGTGCCATCCGATCAACACATACTCATGGAGGCGTACCCCCCGATCCATATATATATCTCACATAAGGAGATGCACATCGAGCCAAATTTGCTCATTACAACAAAATACCGAGCACCGGTCATAAGCATACTGAGTGCATACAATATCTTCATATAGCGTTATAAGCTACAAACTCAAGCGCAACTGAGGTTTTCCTTTCAACTTCCACTATGAATCCTGATAGCACCGCACCATATGTGCCCATAGTCGGTAAATCATAACGTCTCACAACACAGAAAACAACTCATAGGTCTCTCCAAATAGCTGATAAGTTCAGCAACGGTCGAGTCAACCTAACCCTCAACAATACGATTCGGGGCCAACTAAGCCATCTAAATCTGAATACATAGCCACATCGGCCTGCCAACGAACTCAATACCAAGAAGCCTGAAGCTACTCCTTCAACTTTTTATAACTCCTGCCGGAGCCGTACGATACGGTGCCCCACACCAAATCAATACCGAAATCCACAATCTCGCCCGGTGACATGCCCGACCACAAGGAACACATCCGAAAAGTCCCTCAATATCATAACTGAATCATTGGTAGAAACCTTTATACTGACATCAGCCACGAAGGCCCAATTAAGGAAAGCAATCTCTCCCAGCCGTCCGCTAGTCTTTGGAGTACCAACCACTCTGCTATTAACATGATCCAATGCACCTCGCCACGCCACCTGTGGCATTTTTCGACATAGCCCATAACACAAGAGTCTAGAATAACCCACATTGAGACAACCAGTCTACAGCTCAACATCATATACAAAATCTAACATACCAACAAGGAAAGATCCACTCGGGCCTCCAAATTCAATAGCCGCTAACGGTACCAGTACACACTATCCACAACCACTACATAGCCTGAACATGAGAACTCCCAGTATCCAGCTCCACATAGCACACAAATCACTGTACCTGAGCCCAAATTCCACATTATGAATACATATTACATCTCAAGTACCCAATCATTCCATGAAAAGATATTCTTAAAATTCTCTTGTGCCATCAAGCAAACTCAGATATCAGCAGTCGGCTTAGCAAGAAAGCACCGCAATACTATCGAAGTGCCATCAACTTAATAACATTTCCCTTTTTCTGAAACATATACCCTCGAATACATACGAAGAATTTATCATATCCTTACCATACCGATTCGGTCTACTATCAAGCTATTCTATCTATCTAATTTCATCATCCACTTGATATTCCTCCCTCGCCATAGCGTCACAATGCCTCAATCCAGGCTTACCACACGAGATTCGAACATAAGTCCACACTGACTATGACCCTTAGGCCACTGAATACTCTCTCAACTGTTCCCAAAAATACCACATTCTAAAATACCATACTCTAAAGAACTTCTTGCGAATCTAAATCTGTTACCTTTACTTTCCAGATACTGATACATATAATACCATAATTAACATAAAACACCACAAGTCTTGATCTTTTCTAATGGAAACACAGTCCCTAGCCACATACACAACCTTAAGATACCTGATTATTACATGCCAAATCTTGGTCACAATAAAACCATTCTCGAGAGTCATTCATTCTTACACAGCTGTAAATTATTTGACTTAACGAACAGAACTACTCGTGCCTTATTAGCACTCTAACACCGCAGGACATGATCTCATACCAATACAAACGAACATCTTCCTTCTCTACACACTGAGTATTCTCTATCAACAACAACTCAAGGCATCCTATTATTTCCTCACATCTACGAAGCACCATGTAACCTTTATCAAAATTTTGCTTCACTCGTGCCATCCTCGGCTCATTTTCTACAACCAGGACTGATCTACCAGCATACCTAAAAACGGAAACAACATAGCACATAACCGTGCGATCAGCTAATCAACAGCAACCTCCCCAACTTGGCTCGAAGCCATCTATCAGGACAAATTCAATAACCCATAATACTTTTACTCTAATGATGCCACAATATTACAGTGAGATTAAACTCAAATCATCTACTAGTTTATGAAAACACAAATCCTCGGATACTGAAATCCTTTACAAACCTCGCATTCATCCCCACATCAACTGAGTCCACTCTTTGAGGCGGCCCAAATTTTCAAATTTCGACACGTACTCTTCAATTACACATGAGATCTTCTATCGATATACATAAGAATCATACCACTTAAGAACACTCCGCAGGAGATAACCCACCTGCTTCGCCTCAGTTTAGTATTTCAGCACACCTTCCACCATCATATACGTTACACAATCATTTTAGCCTTCTTGCGTCTGATCTCAGGTACCTCATGAAATGCACTACATTCCCCAACTAGGAGACACAAAAATATTCTTCACGCGCCCATATTCGGGCTACACATCGAATCACAATAGGAATCGAACAATTAACAGCTCACCTATCATTCAACAAACTCCTTCATCACTATCAAGATCACGTCGATACATTTTGCAGTACCAACATACTCATCACATGGATATCCAACCGTCCTTTTGGCTAATAGGGACAATACCGAACATACAAATTCAAAACTTTTGCTCGCAAAATCAGCACCTCAGTGCTCAAGCCATAGGGAAAGATCCGGCCTCAAGTCCTCCAGATTGGCCCGACATCAAACTCATGGGATCACATCTCGCCCCTTGATCAGGGAATCACAATCCATCAAGGCACATACAATACTTAGCGCTCGCATGCACATACCGACGTGTGGAAGGAATTTCAAGAGTTATATCTCAAGCTGAATCAAGTACGCACGATAAGAATCCGTACCGATCCGCGAGACTCTACTAAACCTACTCACGACTCGTGAGACCTAGTAACCTAGGCTCTGATACCAACTTGTCATGACCCAAATCCCGAACTTCTTTTAACAACTATTTAACATTTATAAATCTAAAACATGATTAGCATAATCAAAAGCGCGAAAACAACGATAACAACAGGGAACCATCCTGTCACAGCCTGACATCGGGGTGTCACTGGTCATGAGCTACTACAGAGTTCACTAAAGTACTAAGAGTCCAGAAATAGGAAAAAAGTCTGAAAGTAACATGAACAACATAAAATAAGGGAGAAGATCTGGTGCCGCGGACGCTGGCGGTCACCTGGCTCCGTTATGGTAACAAATCTTTAATCAGCTCAAAACCCGCTACCGGGTGGTCAAGTACCTGCATTTGCACACGAGGTGCAGGGAGTAAAGTGAGTATACTCCAACTCAGTGAGTAGTAAGGGTAAATAATAACTGAGCTGCAATAAACCACGTAAAGCAAATCAACATGCTATATGGTACAGTGTAACCGTTGAGAAAACAGGGGAAACATGAAAATCCTTTAGAAAATATCTTAACTCAATTCAAAACCTCTTTTTTTGACAATATCTTTTCCCAACAGTTAAGCAATTAAATGCGGAACAGGTAGTGCAAGTCAGCACAAAAGTCAGCCCCTCGGGCACAAACAAGTATGCATAATTGAGCTCTTAAACTCGCCCTACAAGCAACATTCTTGTTCCTAGTCAGCCATTCTTACCTGACCCATTTACATCATACAGTGTCACTATTACCACTGTCTCAAATTTATCCTCTTTAAAAGAGATCAGACAATATCATAAAAACAAATAAATATCTCAAGAAATAACAAAACAACGAAAAATGCACAAAAGTATGAATGCAATGCAATGCATATAACGGTACACTCCGGTACCCACTGCGGCGTGCAGTCCGATCCATTTAACATCGATGACGCTCAGTGGGGTGTGTACAGACTCTGGAGGGGCTCCTACAACCCAAGCGCAATATCAGCCATGTCTTGGCATCAAACAGGCTCTCAGCCTTAATATCAATATAACATCGCTGCAGCGTGCGGCCCGATCAAACCATCAATATAGTATCGCTGCGGCGTGCAGCCCGAGCCATCCATATATTTAGAAATCACTATAACACTGCTGCAACGCGCAGCCCGTTCCATGCTCAGTCCAAAAATGCACATAAACCACTTGTGCAATGTTAACATGATAGTCCTCCGCTCAAAACGTCAATAAAATATTGTTTAAGTTTTCAAATCTTAGGAAAATGGCTGAGTTTGCAAAATAGTATTAAAACCTTGGACCGAGATCAAATAATATACAAGTAATGCAAAGACATTGATATCAATTCCCGAAGGATTCACATAGTTGGCAACGAAGCCCGAAACATGGAAATCAACCCAAATTATGATGATAACAAATAATTTCAGTCAAATACGCGGTAAAAATCAACAACCGGGACGGACCAAGTCATAGTCCCCCAGCAGTGCTCTACCCCACGCTCATATCCGGCGTGCAAGTCACCTTAATACAGCACTATGATGTGCAAATCTGGGATTTCAAACCCTCAGGATATTATTTACAAGTTTTACTCACCTAGAACCGGTGAAATCTCTAGCTCGCGACCCCTTTGCCCTCCAAATCGGCCTCCACGCGCGTCGAATCTAGCCAAAATCAGAGCGAATGCATCACAATATGCTAATGGGACAATACCCAATCGAAAGAAATCGAGAAATAGCAATAATCTCGAAACTAGCGAAACCCGAGCCCCAAGCCCGCTTCTCAAAAAATTACAAAACTTACATTATCGGATTCCTCGTCTCGCCGCAAGTCCGTACACATCAGATTCACAAGAATCGGAGTCCATTCGACCCCTCAAATTACAAATTCACATTCAAAAATCCAAGCCCTAGCTCTTCACTTTTTAACCAAATTTCCATGAATTTAAATGTCGAAATCATAATTAGATGATGTTTCTAGGCCATAGGACTTACATCCAATTGATTCCCAGTCAAAACTCTTCAAAAATCTCGTCAAAGACTACCAAGCTCGCTCAAAAATGGTGGAAATGAATCCATGTCGCGGATGAAATGTTCTTAAAACATTCTGCCTAGGTGACAAATCCTTCTATGCGAACGCGAGGGTCCTCTCGCGTTCGCGATGACCACATTTCCACCTCCACCAAAACAACCTACGCGAACGCGGTTGCACTCACACGAACGCGAAGGTCTGGGACCTTAAGCTTACGCGAACGCGTCTCTCCTACGGAAACGTGAAGGGCAACAGCCATGGAACCTTAACACGCCCAAACACTCTACGCGATCGCGACCCTAGAACATGAATGCGGTGAACAACCAAACGACCTTCCCTGAACGCGTGCCACTAAACACGAATGCAAAGGCCAAAAATCCTGGCCCTCAAATTCCTTCTACGCATTCACGACTCACCCATGCGAACGCGAAGAACAACTTTCTACAACACCAACAACTGAAAACCTGCAATCCTTAAAGTCTAAAAATGGTCTGATTGACCATCCGAAACTACCCCGAGGCCTCCGGGACCTCAACCAAAAGCACACACATGATCTATTACCTTATTCAAACTTGCTTGAGTCATCAAATCACTATCGTTAACATCAAAATCATCAAATTTCACTAAATCAAAGCCTAAGTTCTTCAAGAACTTCCGAAATGCATTTTCGATCAAAAACCCGACCAAACGATGTCCGAATGACCTGAAAATTTGCACACATATCCACAATCAACCAATGAAGCTACAACAACTTTAGGAATTCCCTTCCGACTCTGGGATCAAAATCTCACCTATCAACCAAAATTCGCCAAAATTCTAACTTCGCCAATTCAAGCCTAATTCTACGCCGGACCTCCAAATTCAATTCTGATCGCACTCCCAAGTCACAAATCACTTCCCGGAACTAACCAAATTACCAAAAATCCCATCCGAGCCCTCTAACTCATAAGTCAACTTCCGGTTGACGTTTCCAAAACAAGCCTTTCTTAAAGAGACTAAGTGTCTCATTTTCCACCAATACCAATCCAAATCAACTCTAACACATCACATACTGATAATGAAACATGAAGAAGCATAAAATGGGAGAAACGGAGCAGTAACACATGCAACGACGGGTTGGGTCGTCACATATGCTCTTGCACAAAAATACTATTCATTGTTAGTAGTACTATTCTCGGTGAAAATAAAAATGTCCAGAGTAAAGTATGAGGTAGAAAAATTTAACGGAGAAAGCGGTTTCTCAACATGAAAAAGAAGGATAAGGGATCTGCTCATCCAATAAGGATTATATAAGGTGCTAGATGTTGATGCCAGAAAGCCTGATACCATGAAAGCTGAGGATTGGATTGACTTGGATGAAAGGGTTGCTAGTGTAATCAAGTTGCACTTATCAGATGATGTGGTAAATAACATCATTGATGTAGATACCAGATGTGGCATTTGGAAAAGGTTGGAAAGCCTATACATGTCCAAAATGTTGACAAATAAATTATACCTGAAGAAGAAGCTATACGCCCTACACATGAGTGAAGGTACAGATTTTTTGTCAAGTTTAAATATATTTAACAAATTAATCACATAGATTGCAAACCTCGGCGTGAAAATCGAGGAAGAAGATAAAGCCATCTTGCTGTTGAACTCATCGCCATCTTCATACGATAATTTGGCAACAATCATCCTACACGGTAAGACTAGCATCGAGTTGAAAGAAGTCACATCAGCTCTTCTGCTCAATTAGAAGATGATAAAGAAGCCTGAAAATCAAGGACATGCTCTCGTCATAGAAGGTAGAGGTAGGAGTTACCAAAGGAGTTCGAGAAACTATGGTAGATCCGGAGCTTGTGGGAAGTCTATGAACCGATCCAAATCAAGAGCCAAAAATTGCTACAATTGTGATCAATGAGGTCACTTCAAAGGATATTTCCCAAATCCAAGGAATGGCAAAGGTGAAAGTAGTGGCTAGAAGAATGATGAAAACACAACCTCCATGGTGCAAAACAATGATAATATTATCATCTTTATAAATGAGGAAGAGGAATGTATGCACTTGTCAGGTCTAGAGTCGAAATGGATAGTTGATACATGTGACGACCCGACCCGTCGTCTCATGTATTACTATCCCGTTTTCCCCATTTTTATGCCCTTCATGTTTCATTATTGGCATTTGGTGTGTTAGAGTTGAATTGAATTGGTTTTGGTAGGAAATGAGATACTTAGTCTCTTTAAGGAGGGTTTGTTTTGGAAAAGTCAAACGGATGTTGACTATTGAGTTAGAAGGCTCAGATTTGTTTTTCGGTGATTCGATTAGCTTCGGGGGATAATTTTTGACTTAGGAGTGTGATCGGAATTTATTTTGGAGGTCCGGTGTAGAATTAGGCTTGAATTGGCGAAGTTAGTATTTTAGCGATTTCCGGTTGGTAGGTGAGATTTTGATCCGGGGGTTGGAATGGAATTACGAGAGTTGAAGTAGCTTTGTTAGGTGATTTTGGAGGTGTGTACAAAAATTCAGGTGCATCAGAGGTGATTTGATTGGGTTTTTGATCAAATGTGAGTGCCGGATGAATTTGAAGGACTTAGGCTTGAAATTGATGAGAAATGAGGATTTTTGTGTTGTTGGATGTGTTTTTAAGATTGGAACAAGTTTGAATAGGGTATTGGACAATGTCTGTGCTTTTGGTTGAGGACCCAGGGGCCTCGGGGTGAATTCGGGTGGTTAAACGGAGAGCTTTTGGGAGTTTGTTGCATGTTTATATTGATGGTATCTGGTGTTTTTGCACCTGCGGTTATTGGACCGCAGGTGCGGTCTCACTGAAGAGGAATGGATGGCGTATAAGCGGAAATTTGGCCATTGTCAGGTTCTGCAGAAGCGGAAGATTGGACCGCATAGGCGGTCCCGCTGATGCGAAATGGGGACCACATAAGCGGTAGGGACCCTTAAGTGAAAGTCCGCAGAAGCGGACGTAGACCGGAGATGCGGAAGTTGCAGAAGCGACATTCTCTCCGCAGAAGCGGAAAGCCAGGCAGTTAAGTGAAATAGTCTTCTTCGTGAATTTTCGAAAGAACAACATCTTGGACTTCGAACTTTGAGAGCTTGGAGGCGATTTTGAAGAGGGTTTTGAGGGCTTTCATCAGATATGGATTCTTGGACTTAGAATACGACTTTATGGTGTAAAAACATGGATTTAGACTGAATAATCAAGGAATCAAAGGTCAAAATGGTCGTTTAGGGCTTGAACTTAAGAGAGTTTAAAGTAGGCATTTGAGGGGTCAAATGGACTCCGATTTTGGTAAATTTGATATGTATAGACTCATGGCGAGACGAGGAATCCGATGATGTGAATTTTGTAATTTTTTGAGAAGTGGACCCGGGTCTCGGGTTTTGCCAACTTCATGATTTTCGATGTTTTTCGAGTCTTTTCGATTGGGTTATATTCCCTTAGCCTATTGTAATGTATTCCTTGTGGTTTTGATCAAATTTGACACGCGAGGAGGTCGATTCGAGAGGAAAAGGTATAGCGATCTAGACTTTGGGCCGGCTTGAGGTGAGTAATAGATGTAAATAATGACCCGAGGGTTTGAAACCCCGGAATATCGCATCATAACACTATATTGAGGCGAGACACGTACTCCATGATGAGTGTGGGGTCGTTTGTGATTGGGGATTGTGACTTAGTCCATCCCGAGTGGTATTCATACTGTGTTTTCGACTAAGACTTGTTTGATAATCATCCTACTTGGATTTCGTTGACACATTTGGGCTTTGTGCCGATTATTTGGGTCCTTCAGGGATTACTATCACTGTTTTCACATTATTTGACATATTAATGAATTTCAGTCCTAAGTACAAATACTGTTTTGAAATACTCAGTCATTTTCTAAGATTTGAAAACAAAAATACTATTTTATTGACATCTTGAGCTGAGAACTATAATTTGACATTGCCCGTGTGGCTTGTGTCAATTTCTGGACTGAACATGGATCAAGCTGCGCGCCGCAACGGTATTATATGGATACTGGTGCCACGACATGACTTGATTATTTGCGCTTGGGCTGTAGGGGACCCTCCGGAGTCTGTACACACCCCTAGTGAGCGTCGTCGACGTTAAACGGATCGGGCTACACGCCGTAGCGGGTACTAGATTATACCGTTCTATGTGTTGCATTGCATTCATACATCATTATTTATCTGTTTATCTATCATAGTTCTTTCTGTACTGTCATTGCATTGACCTGTTGTTTCACTGTTAAATGTCTGGGCTACCAGTTATAGTTTACCTTGCATTATTTTCGTGATTTCTTATCTTCAGCCATTAGTTATGTTTATTACTCACTAGGTCGGAGTACTCACATTACTCCCTGCACCTTGCGTGCAGATCCAGGTGCATCATAGGCAGAGTGAGGACTATCTAGCAGGACAGCAGTATCAGAGAGCATTGAGGTAGCTGCATGGTGTTCGCAACCTTGATCTCTCCCTTCTATCTCTACTATTTATTTTCGCACTTTCTTAGACAGACTTGTATTAGATGGATATTCTGTATTAGAGGCTCATGTTTGTGACACCGAGTCCTAGTTGGGAGGTTATGTTGCAGTATTTTGTTACCTTTCAGTTCATTTCACTGTTATTTCTAGGATTTTGATAAAATAGTTAGAAGTATTATCTGTGCTTGCAACTAATGATCTATTTAAGTCGGGAATATTGTTGAAAGGTCGGGCTTGCCTAGCAGTGTGTTGGGCTCCATCACAGACCGGGGGTTGGGTCGTGACAATACAACTACATCTTACTATGCTACACTAGTAAGAGAATTTTTTTGAAGATATGTAGCAGGAAATTTTGGAACTATGAGAATCGGTAACACGAGTTACTTAAAGATTGCGGGGATCAGCGACATTCGTATCAAGACAAATGTCAGATGCACATTGGTTCTAAAGGTCGTGCGACATGTACCTGATTTGAGGATGAACTTGATCTTAGGAATTATTTTAGACCGAGATGGATACCAGAACTATTTTGCAAATCAAAAGTGGAAAATACCAAGGGATCATTGGTGATTACAAAGGGAGTTTCTCGTGGCACAATGTACAGGAAAAATGCAAAAATATGTCAAGGTGAATTGAACGCAGTATAAGATGAGATTTATGCAGATTTGTGGCACAAAAGAATGGGTCATATAAGTGAGAAGGGATTACAAATTCTTTCCAGGAAATCACTCATTTCGTATGTCAAAGGCACAATGGTAAAACTTTGTGACTACTGTTTATTTGGTAAGCAACGTAGAGTCTCATTTCAAACATCGTCTGAAAGAAAATTAAATATGCTTGATTTGGTATATTATGATGTTTGTGGTCCAATGAAAATTGAATTGATGGAGGTAACAAATATTTTGTCACTTTTATTAATGATGCTTCACAAAAATTATGGGTTTATAGTTTGAAAATTAAAGATCAGGTGTTTCAAGTTTTCTAGAAGTTTCATGCTGTAATGGAAAGGGAAACGGTTCGAAAGCTAAAACGTCACCAAATTGACAATATGTAAAGACTCGGCCTATCATTTTGAGTATTAAAACCCTTTTACCCCATTTACTAAATATTTTAAGCCCAATTATAAATATGTGACTTTTTCAGAATGAATTGGAATATTTAGTTCCAAGATTTAAAGGCTTAAGTTGAAATAATTGGTTTGTAACGAGCCGACTGGTCATTTTGTATTTTAGAATTCCGTTCCCCCTAAATAAAGCCTCCTGTACTTGCTTTAGCTAATTTACGACTTGCGGGGGCAATTGTTTCGGAGTTGGAAGAGTTTTGAGTAAAAATATGTCCATTTGCTTCTTTAAGCTTTTCTTAAAAGACCAAATTTGACTTCGGTCAACATTTTTGGAAAATGGGCCCAAATTCATGATTTGACAATTTTGGAGGGTACGTGGGAAAATATGGGACCTGGATGTATGTTCGAAATCGAATTCCGAAGACCCTAGCCCGAGTAATGAATTTTTATGTGAAATTGTTAAATTGAAGTTGTTAAGAATTAAGAAAACTAAATAATCATTGGTTCCCTAGGTATCGGGTTTGGATTTTGGTTCTGGAGCTTGGTACAGGTCCGTTATGTTGTTTAAGACTTACCCGTAAAATTTGGTGCCAATCCGACTAGTTTAAGGCTGTTTTGACCCGTTAGAGGAGAATTAAGAACTTGAAGATTCAATAGTTTGATTCATTTGGTTTTAGAGGGTGATTCCAAGATTTAGAGTTGTTTTGGAAGTTCCGAGGGTTCGAGTAGGTCCACCCCATGATTTCAGACTTGTCGGTATGTTCGGGCGGGGCTCGGGAGCCCCGAGAGTCAAACGAGCGAGGTTCGAGCTAAGTAAGAAAATTGAAGAAGAGCTAAAGTTGTTGCTTATGTCATAACCGCATCTACGGTTCTTGGACCGCAGAAGCGGTACCGTAGATGTGGACAGCCCATCGCAAAAGCTAAAAGGGCCAGGCCAAAGGGAAACTGTAGAAGCGGCCCAGAGACTGTAGAAGCCGTTCCGCTTAACCGTCCCCCAGACCGCAGAAGCGGTCCAGCTCCTTAGGCACAAATCCGCATAAGCGGCTCAAAATCCGCAGAAGCGGATCCGCAAAAGCGGGCACCTGATCGCAGAAGCAATCCAGGCTTCTTGGTCCATCTCCGCAAAAGCAGACATTTTTTCACAGAAGCGATTTCCGCAGAAGCGGTCATGGCACCGCAGAAGTGGAAATCGCAAGGGCAGAGAGTTCATTTAATTCGAACTCAAAGCCATTTAGTTCATTCACAACTACACACTTGGGCGATTTGGGTGCTTCCAAAGAGAGGGTTTCAACATAACATTGTAAGGTAAGTAATTCTCATTCATCCTTAGCTTAAATACATGTACATTAGGTAGATTAAACACTAAAAAACTAAGTAAAATCAAGGGTTAGGGATAGACCTAGGGTTTTAATAAAACTAAGATTTAATCATGAAGTTTGTTATGAAATGAACTAGAAATCATATATCACTGATCCTTAGGTTGTAGAGAACAATTCCTTTCAAAAAAATCTCGGAATCTGGGCAAGTGGGCCCGGGGTTGAAATTTAGGAAATTCATGCAAATGGTTAGGGAATTGCTTAAATAGCTAGGAATTAATCTTGTAAGCCTTTATTGACTAGTTCTTAATTATTTTAACTAGTTTGGGATCGTTCGGCTCCGAATTGAGAGTTTGGGCTTGTTCTTGGTATCGAAAGTGCGCTTCGGAGCGAGGTGAGTCTCCTTTCTAACCTTGTAAGAGGGAATTGTCCTCATAGGTATAATAATTGAATTAATTGTCATTGTATTTTGGGGCTACGTACGCACTAGGAGATGAGAGTCCGTACGTAGTGACTATTATGTTAAGTCTGGGTAGTTTAGGACCCACAAGTATGCTCTACGTGACATTCTAGTACGTGTTGATTAATTCGGTTTTATAAGAACTACTTTGAGTAGGAAGAATGATACTAGAGGATGACCCTTATTCCGTTTGGCTTTTAAAAGAAAATACTTGGTATTTCTGTGTAATGGCTGCTCCTCACGTACATGTTAATTGTTAATGTTGATTGATAATGACTTTATTTTCTATTTGACCGCGTTGCACGGGTGATTCGCGGTGGTGCAATAGATGCATCTATGGTTCGAGCCATTCGACCCTTGACAATGCACAATTTATTTTATGTTGGACCGGGTCGTACGTTCCACGGTGATTATTTGTATGTGTTTTGCTTAGAAATCCTTCAAGGGCTGAGATACATATTTTTTAGACTATATACAAGCATTCTTGTTAGTGTTGGAAAAGAACTATTACTCCATGATTATTAAATGCAAATAGTTTGAGATATCCATGCTTATTATAAACTCTTCACATATTAATTGACCCTAGTAAGTATCAAGTTGACCTCTCGTCTCTACTTCTTCGAGATTAGACGGGATACTCACTGGGTACATATTGTTTTATGTACTTATACTACACTTTTGTACTTAATTGTACAGGATCTGAGGTAGGTGAATCTGGTTATCATTCCGGTGCGTATCCGTGAGCGGCTTGGGAATTCTACGATGAGCTGCTTTCTCTCCATGTCGAATCGCAGCCAAAGGAGTCTTTCTTTGTATTCCTGTTTTCTGGCTATTTGGACTCAGACAGTAGGATAGTATGATATTCTTTTGGATGTATATTCTACTAGTTGCCCGTAGCTTGTGACACCAGGTTCTGGCACACACTTTGGTAGATGATTATTTTGGGTTGTGTAATTATATCACTTACAGTATTTCGCTCTTCTGGTTTAAATTCCAAGTTAAGTGCTTATTCCACTTCTTTCTAATTAAAAGTAACATATGAATTTTGGTAATGTTCCGCAATGTCTTGTCTTACAAGGGTGTCAGGCGCCCGCATGACCTATCATGGAAATGGGTCGTGACATGATCAGATAATGAATTATGTGAAAATGATCCCACAATGGAATTTTGATGGTTCCAATAGCTCTGTATGGTGATTTCGTACTCAGGATCATGTCTCAATATTTGTTTTGAGGGTCGAAGTTAAATTTGACTTGAAATGGCAAAAATAAGAAATTTATGTTTGACTTTGTAATTAGGGAGTTGAATTTTCGATATCGGGGTCATAATCCAGTTCTAAAAAATTTCATAGGTCCTTTATGTCATTTATGACTTGTGTGCAAAATTTGAAGTCAATCGGACTTGATTTGATAGGTTTCAGCATCAAAAGTAGAAGTTGAAAATTCTTAGTTTCATTAAGATTGAATTGGAGTATGGTTCATGATGTTGCATTTTTTGATGGGATTTGAGGTTTCAAATAAGTTCTTGTAATGTTTTAGGACTTTTTGGTATATTTTTTTGAGGCCCCGTGAGTTTCGAATGGTTAAAAGATCAAAATTTGGACTTAGAACGATTGAAACTTGATGTTGCCTACTGACGCAATCACACCTGCAGAAATTGGCTTGTAGGTGCGAGATCCTAGAAGCGAGCTTTGTGAAAGCTTGAGGTCCACATAAGTGTACTATGCCTCATAGAAGCATTACCACAGAAGCGGCACATGCATCACAGAAGTGAAAAAAGGGAAGGGACAGCCTCGTCGCAGAAGCGGATGCTTCATCGCAGAAGCGGACACTTCATCACAGAATCAGACTTATTTTCTGTAGAAGAGAAGGCAGTCATAGAGGAGGTTGCTTCACCAAAAAAGTGGAATTGCACATGCGGTTAAAGTTCCACAGAAGCAGAACCTCTGGACAGTGTACAAAAACAGAGGGTTCCGACATTTTTGTTATTTTGGACATTTTCAACACATTTTTGGGCGATGTTTTAGAGAGAAATCATGGTAAAACTTGAGTTAAGTCACTTGTGATCATTGTTAGCCAATAATATTGGATTATCATTGAGTATTTTGACTATATTACGTGTTTTTGAAGTGAAATTAGAGGATTTGGGCTTAGGGATTTGAAAGTAAAATTTGAAGATTCGAAGGTCGAGTTGATGTCAGAATTTGATAAAATTTGTATGGTTGGACTCGTGGTTGAATAGACGTTCGTATTTTGTAACTTTTGTCGAGTTCCAAGATGTGGTCCCCACATGCGATTTTTGAGTTAAATTTCAGATTTTGTTGGAAAATTAGTATTTTCATATGGAATTAATTCCTACAATTGGTATTGACTGAATCAAATTAATTATGACTATATTCGAGGTGTTCAGAGGCATATTCGCGAGGCAAAGGCATATCGGAGTAAAGAATTACACGATTTGAGGTAAGTAACATTTCTAAACTTGGTTCTGAGGCTATGAATCCCTGAATTTTGTGTTATATCAAATGTTTGGAGGTAAAGTGCATGCTAAGTGACAGGTATGTGGTCTTGCACCATAAAAGTTATGAATTGAATAAATTCTATGGAGTTGTAAAATTTAAGAATCATGGTAATATCCGCATATTCTCCACGTGTTAGAGAAATTGAGCCGAGACTCATAATGAAGATCATGTTTTGGCTACGTGCTAATATTTTGTGACCCATAGGTTTGTGTTGTTGTTGAATTTTATTGTTTTAAAATGTACATTTCATACTCAGTCATGTTTATCCATTGTGAGATATTTTACGGATCAAGTTGCGCGCCGCAGGAGGCCATATTGGATTTATATATATTATTATTATATGGATCGGGGATGCCCGCCTGCAGCAGGCCTTATAGGATTTATCATTATATGGATTGGGGTTGTCCACCTATAGCAGGCCATATCGGCTTTATATCATGCTTGGACTGAAGGCGCCCCTCCGGAGTGTGGACCCCCATAGTGAGCGTAGATGATTTTATATTCAGGATGGATTTCCTAGGGCACGGACTTGCCTTAATTATTTATATTTATGATGAATTTCCCTGGATATGGATTTTGTCTGAATCATTATAGTTTGGGGATAAATTTACCCAAGGGATAGATTTAGCTTTATATGGTACTGAGTCACTGACTGTCAGTTGATGTGTGTGTATGTCTATATATATATATATATATATATATATATATATATACGCGATGGAGCTTCCCTGGGCTGGATTGACAATAAGCAGTACTGAGTGACCGAGTAATTTGTGATCGTGAGTACACGAGGTCGTCCACGGAGATGTCATATTCCTCATATCATTTAGTATTGATCTATTTTACTTGTACAGAGTTAATTGTTGAACTTGAAAGCATGCCTACATTTTTGTACTGTTATTTCTATACTGGATGGTACTTGCTGAGCTCATCCCTACTTTCAAACCAAAGTTTAGGCTTGTTACTTATTGAGTTGGTTGTTCTCATACTGCACCATGCACTTCGTGTGCAAATCCAGATACTCCCAGATACGGTGGTTGCTAGATTTTGGAGATTCATATGTTGGAGACTATCGAGGTAGTTGCTTGGCGTCCGCATATCTTAACTCTCTTTCTTGTAAGTTACTTGTACTGATCTATATTTCTAGACATTATTTTTATTAGTAAGATTATGTCATCATTTAGATGCTCATGTACTCAGTGATACCGAGTTTTAGGAGTGTAATTGTACCAGACAATGTGGGATTGTATAATGAATATGACTATTATGTTTTCAAACTTAAAAGAAATTATGGTTTGTTGAGATTGTTGGCTTGCCTAGTATTGAGATAAGCGCCATCACAATATGCAAATTTTGGGTCGTGATACTGTTGATACAAATTTTTCCTATATATTTTAAATATGTATAAATACTTTCAAAATAACATATAGATGTATAGATAAGCATGCACAAAGGTTTTACAATTTTTCCCATAATTTTAGGAATTTAAATTGATTTATTTACTCCCCTTTTATTCATAAAATCTCCAATAATTATTTTCCAAATTATTTTTATGATTATTTAGTCATTTAATTCCTATATTTATGCCAAAATATGATTAATATATTTTTTATGCATTTTTATAATTGCATTTGGTATTTTTAAGCTAAATTGCATATAATTACAATATTAGCCCATTTAATGTATAATTAAATTTTTGCATGTGTAAAATTAGTCCCTATATTTGCAAAATGACAAATATATATATTATAAATCATTTTTGTGCATAAAATGATTTTTCAAAAATTGTTTATTATTAATTATAAATTAATATAGGGAAAATTGGCTATTTAAATTATAGCCAGATTTGCATTTCAATTAGAGCCTAAATTGAACCCTACCCCAGCCCAATTTCCTACTAAATTACCCAACCCAAACCCTGAACCTGTCTACCCGATCCAATACAAACTAAATCTTGGCCGTTGATCTCCCAGATCAACGACCCGTATTAAGCCTTTTCTTTTTTAATTTCTAAGACCCCCTAACCCTACCTCATTTCCAATTCTCGCAACCTCTGTATTCTCTTATCTCTCAACCACTCAACCTAACTCTAGACTCTCACTCGCCGACCTCCTTCTCTGGTCTTCTCCGGTGACCAAGCTTCAACTGCTAAGCCTCCAATGGCTCATCTATTGCCATGCTCATCTCCTCTGAGGCCTTCAAGGTCCATGGGTCACGCCGACTTGTATCTAGGGATTTCTGTTTGGGTTGTTCTTGGTTACCCCGGTGTGATTTCGAGCAAGATCACACTGTATTTATTACGATCTTTGAGTTCCTAGATTTGTACGATTTTTAAATGATTTGGGTTTGTTCTTTTGATGTTTTACACTGTTCTTGAATCTCTTTTACAAGAGTCATCGATTTCAAGTTGTTTTAACCTTCTTCTAAAGTTAGGGTTTTTTTGGAACTTCTTCTACACTTTGTTTAAATCGATTCTTTATGTTTTAACTTCTATTCTTTGCATATCTCGACTAATTCTATGTTTTTACTGCCTTTTCATCTCGCCTATATTAAAATCCCTAATATTTCTAGATTTTCTTTGTTTGGTTCTGTGTGTTAGAATGACTACTTGATTGTTAAGTTTCTTTGGTTACCTTGCTTCGAACATGTTTTTACTGAGTTCTTAGCCTAACTTATACCACCTCTATGTGATTATATTCATCTTGATTGTTCAAAACTTGCCTCTTTCTATCAATATTGTTGACCCTGCCTGTTTGCTACGTCTGGTTGCTATTACTTTATTTATATGTTGAGTATTGAATCATAACTTCCTCTTGATTGATTCTGGATTCCTTATTTTATGGTTTGATTTAAAGATCTTCTTTTAAAACCCTAAATTTGTACCTCGTCTGTTTAAATTAATTGATTCTCTTACTTGATTTGATGTGGTACATTATTCTTGCTGAACTATTTCCTTAATGGGAGTTTTCTGAACTTAGACCTTATTGTCTACCCTATACTTATTGAATTTGAATCATTTTTATTAGTCGTACACTAATTTCTTTCCTTATTTATCACTTGTTCTTACAGTTTGAGTTAATTCCCTTAACTTAAGGGGAGTACTTAACTTGATTTCCTGGCCGACTAATTCTGGGTTCCTTAATTACTAATGGACTTTGGTTTTTTACCTTATTTGCTACCTACTTTCAAACAATAAATACCTTAGTCTTTCATTATCACAACACACGAACACTCTTGGTTAAAAAAAACTATTTCTCACACTTAAAACTTTCTGTCCTCTTTTGTGCTACTTTCTACTACTCTAAGTTTGCCGGCTACAACCCAAGGCTAACCATTGTGTTCTCCTGCTCTTTCACTTTTCTTACTGTCCTTTTTTCTAGTATGTTCTAGTTTCAATTCAAGGTTCCAACAACAATATGATTCTTTTATTGTTTCAGTTCATCTTGTTTTTAGTTTGCCTCCATTTATGGTTTTGTTGTGAAACTTGTAGTTGGTGTTTACATTATTATGTACTCCCATTTCTTAAGATCAGCATGTTACCCCTATGTGTTGTTTCTGAACATGTCTGTGCCAGTTATCTCTATGTCTTTAACACCACGTTTTCCATGTATTCCCAAATCCCTATCACCCCTGTATGTGAGCTTGTTCTTTATGGCCGATTCTGTAACTATGTCTGGTCAGCTATTTCTAATAATCTCTATACCAATTCATATACCTTTTCTTGATTATGTGTTCACAATCAAGTGTTCTATGTGTCGCTAAAGCCATTGACCCCTGTTTTGACTACTGAACTTGCTTTGGTTCTATGACTACTAGCTGTGTATGAACCTATCTTAAGGTGTTTTGTTTGGACTTTTGTTGACAACTCCAATCTCTTTTGAAACAGTCTTTGTGGTTTTACTAAATTACTTTCAAGTAAACTTCCTTTTTAATACAATTTTTCATTAAAACCTTTCAACTTGTGTCAAGCACTTGCACCTTACTGCTAAGTCAATAAGTGTTGCCTCCTCCAGTATGTGTACTTCCTTGGGATCCCCTTGAGAACCCTCTAAAATCTAGCATACTGAGGCTGGCCCTTCCACACTACACTTATTCAATTTTTGGTTACCAAGTCTAGGTGTAAGCACTGGCCAGGATCCTTAAGATCCTTAGGGAACTTTGATGCACCTAGACTCTAACTCTGTCTATGGAATTGATGCATTTGAGGCTATTGGAAGCTTTTGGAAATCTGGACTTAATTGAAGGCTCCCTATAGAATAGCTTCTTATTTTCTTATGTAATTCATTCCTATGGTTTGTAATAACTTGTAAACAAATAGTGGGGTATTTAGTGAAAAGGTTGGGTAAATACATGTTTACGGGGTAATACGGGTAGAAATCATGATCATATGACTTTATATTTTAATTTGATTGCCTTACCAAGTAGAAATCATGTTCATAGGGCTTTACATCTTGTAATGTTTATCTTACCATTCTAGAAACCATGCCTATAGGTTTTAAATTTCGCAATAGAAATCATGCCTTCAGTGTCTGAAAATCAGCTTAACTAATAGATACCATGCCTATAGGACTTAACCCAGATTCTGTCATAACAAGTGTATATATGTTTCCATGCCTACAAGTCTTTAAAATCATTATTAAACTTAGATATCATGCCTATAGGGAAGCATACTCAAAATTCTGCCTGTCGGTCTATATAATTCAACTTAGTCCACGCTTAGTTCACTTCTGAATTGGTTTAATTAAGTAATTTATATTTCCTGAAACAAGTTTTTTAAAACTACCTCAATCTATCATTAGACAACATGCCTATAGGTATTAAAGAAGTCCGTTTCAAAACCTACTGTGTTTAACTATATAAATGTAGTCGTCAGTACTCCGCGTACAGACAAGCCTTTAAGGCGTTTTCAAAACTGCAATTCTAAAACTTTTTCTATTGCTTAATGTCTTTTCTGATCCTAACAGGCTTTAAAAATCAATAGGCAACTGTTAGGGTCACTACTCCTGAGTTTATAAAAATAAATTGCTTGGCTTCCGCATATTCACCTAGATATCCTACCTTAGGATGATGTTTAATAAAAGCCTTTAACTGTGTTTGAGTCGTGTGTCACGACCCCAACCCAGTCATGATGGCGCCCAGCACACTACTAGGCAAGCCTGACCATTTATAACAATAACCCCATTAATTAAACAGATGAAGATGAATGCCATTTAAGTCAAGGCCTAAAATACTGATAATAATGCGGAACAAAAATCTAACAATTACAAATACCGCCCAACATGGACCCGGTGTTACGAACATGAGCCTCTAAAATACAGGGTAACATCCTACTGCAAAGTCTGTCTAAAAGCTGATAATGCGGAAATAAAAGGATAGGGATAGAAGGCAGAATCAACGGCTGCGAACGCCCTGCAGCTACCTCAAATACTCCCGAAATAAGAACCCTGGAAAGCTGGTCAAAGCTCACTCAGCCTAAGAATGCCCTGAATCTACACACAAGGTGCAGGAAGTAAAGTAAGTACTCTGACCCAGTGAGTAATAAACATAACTACAGTTTGAAAGTAAGAAAACACAGAAAATGCACAAAGTAATCTATATCTAGCAGTTTAGATCAATATCAGTGAAACGGTAACCAACAAGTATTACAGTCAATAATAATGCATGAAAAGATGCAACACATATAACGGTACACTCTAGTACCCGCTGCGGCGTGCAGCCCGCTCCACTTATTTAACGTCGATGGTGCTCACTAGAGGTGTATACAGACTCCGGAGGGGCTCCTACATCCCAAGCGCAATATCAGCCATGTCGTGGCATCAAAAAGGCTCTCGGCCTCAATATCAATATATCATCGCTGTGGCGTGCAGCCCGATCCATATCAAAGGGAAAACATCCTCAATATTGGGTCCCCGACCCATCTCAGTCAAATAAGTTCACAGACAATCGGGCATGACATGCTATAGGGATCTCAGCCCTCATATTCTTTTCCATTTAATATTCATGTATAAACACAGTTATTATATTGTTTTTAATAGTTGAAAGCATGACTGAGAATATATGTTATGCGCACAAGTGAGGGAAAAACACATAAGGATCCCCTAAGGATTCTACAGGTCGGCAATAGGTCCCAAACACGGCAATAAGCCCAATTCAAAATGACAAAGCATGCGTCTCAATCGCCAATATAATAGAAATTAACACTCGGGATGGACAGAGTCTCAATCCCCAATAGTAAACGACCCCGCACTCATCGTGGAATGCATGTCATGCCTCAATATAGTGTTACGATGTGAAAGTCCGGGGTTTCAAACCCTCAGAGCAGCATTTACATCTATTACTCACCTCTAGACGGCCCAAGACTAGCTCGCAATGCCCTTTCCTCTCGAATCAACCTCCTCGCGCGTCGACTATGGCCAAATCCACAACGAATACATTACAATAGGATAAGGGGATATAACCCAATCGAAAAGACTCAAAAATATCGAAAATCACAAAATTGGCAAAACCCGATCCCCGGGCCCACTCCTCGAAATCCAGAAAATTTTACATCACTACGATCCTTATCTCGCCAAGAGTCTATACATATCAAGTTCACAAGAATTGGAGTCCATTTGACCTCTCAAATCACGAGTTTAAACTCTCTTAAGTTTCAAGCCCTAACCCCCATTTTTAACCTTTAATTCCTTGGGTTTTCAGTGTTAATCCATGTTTATACACCATAATATCATAGTCCAAGTCCAAGAATCCATACCTGATATAGCCCTTGAAATCCACTTCAAAAATCGCCCAAAACCCTCTTAGTTCGAAGTCCAAAATGTTTGTTCTTTCAAAAATCGCGAAAAAGACAATGAAATATCTGCCCAGGCCTTTTCGCTTCTGCGACCCAAATTGCCTCTTCTGCGGTTCTTCCACCACTTATGCAGTTTTCCATCAAGTCACCCCGGACTGCTTCTGCGGTCCAAAACCGCACCTGCGATGACCGCTTTTGAGGAAACCCTTCCGCTTCTGCGAAAGTCACTTAAGTGCCACGACAACTTCTGCGGTCCATATATCGTACCAGCGGAACCGCTTATGCGGACTCTTGTCCGCTTCTGTGGAAAGTTCAAGCCCCCACTAGAACCGCTTCTGCGACCTCTCCGCCGCATTTGTGGAGCCGCTTATGCGGTCCCTTTTCCGCAGATGCGGAAATGACAGAACCAGCAAATCCCAAAACATGCAACAAACTCCAAACTCTCCGTTTAATCTCCCCGAACTCACCTCGAGGGCCCCGAGACCTCAACCAAAAGCACAGACATGATCTATTACTTTATTTAAACTTGCTCGAATCATCAAATCACTATCGTTAACATCAAAATCATCAAATTTCACCAAATCCAAGCCTAAGTTTATCAAATTCTTCTAAAACTCACATTCGATCAAAAACCTGACCTAAACACCTCCGATTCAACTGAAATTTTGCACACACATCACAAATCACCTAACGAAGCCACTGCAACTCTCGGAATTCAATTCTGACCCTCGGATCAAAATCTCACCTATCAACCGGATATCGCCAAAATGCTAACTTCGCCAATTCAAGCCTAATTCTACACTCAACCTCCAAAATCACTTCCGATTGCATTCTTAAGCCTCAAATCATCCCCCGATAACCGAATCGTCGGAAATCACATCCGAGCCCTCTAAATCACAAGTCAACTTCTGGTTGACTTTTCCAAACCAACCTTTCCTTAAAGAGGCTAATTGCCCCATTCCTATCAAATCCAATCCAAATCAACTCAAACTCATCCAACACATATAATGAGTTATGAAGAAGCAATAAACAGGGAAAACGGGTCGAGTCGTCATATCTTCCCCAACTAAAACAAATGCTCGTCCTCGAGCGGGTCAAGAAACATACCTGAAGTGTCAAATAGGTGAGGGTATCTGCTCCGCATCTCCTGCTCGGTCTCCCAGGTAGCCTTCTCCATCGGTTGACCTCTCCATTGTACCTTCACCGAAGCTATATCCTTTGATCTCAATCTCCGAACTTGACCACCCAAAATAGCCACTGGCTCCACATCATAGGTCAAATCATTATCCAACTGAACCGTGCTAAAGTCTAACACATGAGACGGGTCTCCAATATAATTCCGGAGCATAAAAACATGAAATACTGGATGAACCCCTGATAAGCTGGGTGGCAAAGCAAGAATATAGGCCACATCCCCAATCCTCCTGAGTATCTCAAAAGGACCAATGAACCATGGACTCAACTTCCCTTTATTTCCAAATCTCATAATGCCTTTAATAGGCGAAACCTTCAACAAGACCTTCTCGCCCACCATATAAGATACATCTCGAACCTTTCTGTCCGTATAACTCTTCTGACGTGACTGAGCTGTACGAAGTCTCACCTGGATCACCTTTACCTTATCTAAATCATCCTGGACCAACTCTGTCCCCAATACCCTAGCCTCGTCGGGCTCAAACCAACCAACTGGAGATCTACACCATCTCCCATATAAGGCCTCATATGGTTCCATCTGAATGCTAGATTGATAGCTGTTGTTGTAAGCAAACTGTGCAAGAGGTAGAAACTCATCCCAAGAACATTCGAAATCAATCACACAGGCACGCAATATGTCCTCTAATATCTGAATGGTACACTCGGACTGCATGTCCGTCTGAGGATGAAACATTGTGCTCAGCTCTACCTGTGTACCCAATTCTCGTTGAAAAGTCTTCCAAAACTGGGAACTAAATTGAGTGCCTCTATCTGAGATAATAGTAACTGTAACCCCATGCAACCGGACAATCTCACGAATAAAGATCCCTGCCAGCCGCTCTGAAGAATATGTAGTACACACTAGAATGAAATGCACGGACTTGGTCAGCCGATCCACAATCACCCAAATCGAGTCGAACTTCTTCAAAGTCCGAGGAAGACCACTCACGAAATCCATAGTAACTCTCTCCTATTTCCACTCAGGAATAACCATCTGCTGAAGCAAACCACTCGGTCTCTGTCTCATATTTTACCTGCTGACAATTGAGACACCGAGCCACAAATCCCACAATGTCCTTCTTCATTCTCCTCCACCAGTAGTGCTATCTCAAGTACTGATACATCTTCACGACACCCGGATGGATGGAATATTGCGAGCTGTAGGCCTCCTCAAGGATCAAATCTCTAATCCCATCCACATTGGGCATACAAATCCAGCCCTGCATCCTCAATACACCGTCATTACCTATAGTCACATCTCTAGCATCTCCGTGCTGAACTCTATCCCTGAGGACAAGCAAATGCGGATCATCATACTGGCGCTCTCTGATGCGATCATACAAGGAAGACCGAGAAATCACGCAAGCCAATACTCGACTGGGCTCTGAAATGTCTAGTCTCACCAACCGATTGGCCAAAGCCTGAACATCATCTGCAAAGGGCCTCCCCCCAATTGGGATATACGCCAAACTCCCCATACTAACTGCCTTTCGGCTCAAAGCATCGGCCACTACATTGGCCTTTCCCGGAGGATACAAAATGGTAATATCATAATCCTTAAGCAACTCAAACCACCTCCGCTGCCTCAAGTTAAGATCCTTTTGTTTGAATAAATGCTGAAGATTGCAATGATCGGTGAATACCTTACAAGAAACTCAATATAGATAGTGCCTCCAAATCTTCAAGGCATGAACTATAGCAGCCAATTCTAAGTCATGAACAGGGTAGTTCTTCTCATGGGGCTTCAACTGACGAGAAGCATAAGCAATCACTCTACCCTCCTGCATCAATACACAGCCAATCCTGACTCTCGAAGCATCACAATAAACGTTGTAAGAACCTAAAGCTAATGGCAAGACCAATACTGGAGCTGTGGTCAAAGCTATCTTGAGCTTTTGAAAGCTCTCCTCGCACTCGTCCGACCATACAAATGGAGCACCCTTCTGTGTCGACTTGGTCAAGGATGAGGCAATAGATGAGAAACCCTGGACGAACCAGAAATAATAACCCGCCAAACCGAGGAAACTACAAATCTCTGTGGCCGAGGACAGTCTAGGCCAACTCCGAACCACCTCAATCTTCTTTGGATCGACCTGAATACTATCACTGGACACCGCGTGTCCCAAGAAGGCCATGGAACCAAGCCAAAACTCACACTTGGAGAACTTGGCATACAACTGCTCCTCCCTCAATCTCTGTAATACAACTCGCAAATGCTCCACGTGCTCCTCCTGACTACGCCAGTATACCAAAATATCATCAACAAATACAATAACAAACAAGTCTAGATACGGCCAAAATACACTGTTCATCAGATGCATGAACGCTTCTGGGGCATTGGTCAGCCCGAAAGACATAACCAGAAACTCATAGTGACCATATCTAGTCCTGAAGGTCGTCTTAAGAATGTCTAAATCCTTGATCTTCAACTGGTGATAGCCCGAACGGAGATCAATCTTAGAAAACACTCTCGCTCCCTGAAGTTGGTCGAATAAATCATCTATGCGAGACAGGGGATACTTGTTCTTCAATGTTACTTTATTCAACTGCCTGTAGTCAATGCACATTCTCATTGTGCCATCTTTATTCTTCACAAATAACATAGGTGCACCCTACGGTGACACACTAGGCCAAATAAACCCCTTTTCTAGTAGTTTTTGAAGCTGATCTTTCAATTCTTTTAACTCCGCTGGTGCCATACGATACAGCGGAATGGAAATAGGCTTGGTGCCCGACACTAGCTCAATACCAAAATCAATGTCCCTGTACGGGGGCATACCCGACAGGTCTGTAGGGAATACATTAGGGAAATCCCTCACAACGGGAACAGAATCTATACTGGGAGCCTTGGCTCCAACATCACGCACGAAGGCCAAATATGATAGACAACCCTTCCCAACCATACGCTGGGCTTTCAAGAAAGATATAACCCTACTAGGGACATAGTCAGTCATTCCATGCCACTCGATCCTCGGAACACTCGGCATAGCCAAAGTGACTGTCTTTGCCTGACAGTCTAGAATAGCATGACACAGAGATAACCAGTCCATACCCAGAATAACATCAAAGTCTACCATGCTCAATAGCAATAAATCAACTCGGGTCTCTAGACCCCCAATAGTAACAAGACATGACCAATACACATGGTCCACAATAATAGTATTGCCCACCGAGGTAGATACATGCACAGGTAAGGCAAGACACACCCGGGTCGTACCCAAATGATGAGAAAAATATGATGACACAGAAGAATAGGTAGAACCGGGATCAAATAAGATAGAGTCATCTCTGTGGAAGACTGAAATAATGCATGTGATAACAGCATCAGATGCAAGGGCATCTGTCCTGTCTGGAATATCATATAATCTAGCATGGCTGCCGCCACCTGATCGGCCTCCGCCCCTAGGGCGACCCCTGGCTGCCTGGCCTCCTCCCATCTCTGACTCGGCTGGTGCTGAAGAAACCAGAGCAGAAGACGAGGGTTGATCCCTCTGCTGAGACTGACTACCACGACGTCGAGGACACTGCCTCCTCATATGGCCAAACTCGCCACACTCGAAGCAAATACCAGATGCTGGAGAAGGGGACTGAAGGGGACCACTCATACCAGAATGACCAGCCGATGCTCTCTGCGCAGAAGAACCCTGAGCTGAAGGGGCATATGATGAGCTCTGAGGTGGGAGGGCACTAAGTGAAGATTGGACCTGCTGGAACCCTTGATGACCACGACCTGAAGACGCCCCACGATACTCGGGATGAGCCGACTGATGAGGCCTGAAAGAATGACCTCTGCTCTGCTGAACCTGGCCCCTAGACGGAGCACCACTGAAGCTACCTGATCCTCGAGGCCTCTTGGCCTCCCTCTCCTCTCTCTCCTGACGGTGAGCCGTCTCAATATCACGAGCAATATCCATTGCATCCTCAAAGGTATGACTCAGAATCCTCTCTCGGGTCATCAAAATATGGACGGGATAGATAAGTCCGTCCACAAACCTCCTAATCCTCTCCCGATCAGTCGGGACCATCCATGGAGCATAACGAGCCAACTCAAAAAATCTCACCTCATACTGTGACACAGTCATATCTCCCTGACGAAGCCACTCAAACTGTCTCTGCAGCTCCTCCCTTTTAGACTACGGTACCCACTTCTCCAGAAAGAGAGTGGAGAACTCCTACCATGACAAAGGCGTTGTGCCCATCGGCCTACGCCGCTCATATGCCTCCCACCAAGTGAAGGCTGATCCATAAAACTGAAAAGTAGTAAATGATACCCCACTCGCCTCCAAGATCCCTACTGTCCGAAGCATACGTCAACACTTGTCGAGAAAACCCTGGGCATCCTCGCCCGGAACACCACTGAAAGTAGGAGGTGAGAGCCTACCGAACATCTCAAGATGACGCTACTCATCGTTTGGCATAGCTGGAATCACATCATTATGAACCGGTGCAACCGGTTGAACTGGGGCAACCTGCTGAACTGGTGGTGCCTCTGGTGTCTGCAAACCATGCACTACCTGCTCAGGCATGCGAGCAGCGGGGGTCTGATTGCCTCCCCCGGCCTGCGAAGTATCTGCTTCAGTAGTGGCTGAGACGGCCTGAGCCAGGCCAGTGCAAACTGATAGAATCTGAGCTAGGGCCTCCTGAAGACCCGGAATCACAATAGGCACATCTGGTGCCTGAACAGGTGCCGCTGGAGCCTCTACAGCTGGAGCCTGATCCTGATCCAGAGCAACTGGTGGGTCCACAAGTGCTGCCCTCTCGGCTCTGCCTCGACCACGGCCGTATCCACGGCCTCTGGTGGCCTCAGTAGGTGGTATAGTTGGTGTCCGCCACGTCTTGTAGCACGGGTTCTCGCCATCTGCGAGAGAATAGATAACAAAGTTTAGTTCTCAGATCAACAAGGTCGCACGATAAAAGTTCCAAGAATATGAAGTTTCCTAAAGGTTCTGCAGCCTCCCGAGGATTAGTACAGTCGTCTCCGTACCGATCCGCGAGATTCTACTAAATTGGCTCATGACTCGCGAGACCAAGTAACCTAGGCTCTGATACCAACTTGTCACGACCCCCAACCCGGTCATGATGGTGCTCACCATACTACTAGGCAAGCCCGACTATTTTTAAGAATAACCCCATTAATTAAATAGATGAAGATGAATGCCATTTAAGTCAAGGCCTAAAATACTGATAATAATGCGGAACAAAAATCTAACAATTACCAATACAACCCAACATGAACCCGGTGTCACGAACATGAGCCTCTAAAATACAGGGTAACATCCTACTACAAAGTCTGTCTAAAACCTAATAATGCAGAAATAAAAGGATAGGGATAGAAGGCAGAATCAACGGCTGCGAACGCCCTGCAGCTACCTCAAATACTCTCGAAATAAGAATCATAGAAAGCTGGTCAAAGCTCACTCAGCCTGAGAATGCCCTGGATCTGCTCACAAGGTGCAGGGAGTAAAGTGAGTACTCCGACCCAGTGACTAATAAACATAACTACAGTCTGAAAGTAAGAAAACGCCGAAAATGCACAAAGTAATCTATATCTAGTAGTTTAGATCAATATCAGCGAAACGGTACCCAACATGTAATACAATCAAGAATAATGCATGAAAAGATGCAACACATATAATGGTACACTCTAGTACCCGCTGCGACGTGCAGCCCGCTCCACTTATTTAACGTCGACGGCGCTCACTGGGGGTGTATACAGACTCCGGAGGGGCTCCTACAACCCAAGCGCAATATTAGCCATGTCGTGGCATCAAACAGGCTCTCGGCCTCAATATCAATATATCATCACTGCGGCGTGCAGCCCGATCCATATCAAAGGGAAAACATCCTCACTATCGGGTCCCCGACCCATCTCAGTCAAATAAGTTCACAGCCAATCGGGCATGACATGCTATAGGGATCTCAACCCTCATATTCTTTTCCATTTAATATTCATGTATAAACACAATTATTATATTTTTTTTAACAGTTAAAAGCATGACTGAGAGTATATGTTATGCACACAAGTGGGGGAAAAACACATAAGGATCCCCTAAGGATTCTACAGGTCGGCACAAGGCCCCAAACACGGCAATAAGCCCAATTCAAAATGACAAAGCATGCGTCTCAATCGCCAATATAATAAAAATTAACACTCGGGATGGACCAAGTCTCAATCCCCAACAGTAAACGACCCCGCACTCATCGTGGAATGCATGTCACGCCTCAATATAGTGTTACGATGTGAAAGTCCGGGGTTTCAAACCCTCAGAGCAGCATTTACATCCATTACTTACCTCTAGCCGGCCCAAGACTAGCTCGCAATGTCCTTTCCTCTCGAATTGACCTCCTCGCGCATCGAATCTGGCCAAAACCACAATGAATATATTAAAATAGGCTAAGGGGATATAACCCAATCGAAAAGACTCGAAAAATATTGAAAATCACGAAATTGGCAAAACCCGAGCCCCGGGCCCACTTCTCAAAATCCAGAAAATTTTACATCACTACGATCCTTATCTCGCCACGAGTCTATACATATCAAGTTCACAAGAATCGGAATCCATTTGACCCCTCAAATCACGACTTTATACTCTCTTAAGTTTCAAGCCCTAACCCCCATTTTTATCCTTTAATTCCTTGGATTTTCAGTGTTAATCCATGTTTATACACCAAAATATCATAGTCCAAGTCCAAGAATCCATACCTAATGATAGCCCTTGAAACCCTCTTCAAAAATCAGCCAAAACCCTCTTAGTTCGAAGTCCAAAATGTTTTTTCTTTCAAAATTAGCAAAAAAGACTTAATGAAATATCTGCCCAGGCCGTTTCGCTTCTGCTACCCAAATTGCCGCTTCTGCGATTCTTCCACCGATTTTGCGGTTTTCCATCAAGTCACCCAGACCACTTCTGCTGTCCAAAACTGCACCTGCGATGACCGTTTTTGCGGAAACCCTTCCGCTTTTGTGGAAGTCACTTAAGTGCCACGACCGCTTCTGCAGGTCCATATATCGCACCAGCGGAACTGCTTATGCGGACTCTTATCCGCTTCTGCATAAAGGTCAAGCCCCCCACTAGAACCGGTTCTGCGACCTCTCCGCCGCATCTGCAGAACCGCTTATGCGGTCCCTTTTTCACAGATGCGAAAATGACAGAACCAGCAAATCCCAAAACATGCAACAAACTCCAAACTCTCCGTTTAATCACCCGAACTCACCCCGAGGCCCCCGGGACCTCAACCAAAAGCACAGACATGATCTATTACTTTATTCAAACTTTCTCGAATCATCAAATCACTATCGTTAACATCTAAATCATCAAATTTCACCAAATCAAAGCCTAAGTTTATCAAATTCTTCCGAAACTGACATTCGATCAAAAACCCAACCTAAACACCTCCGATTCAGCTGAAATTTTGCACACACATCACAGATCACCTAACAAAGCCACTACAACTCTCAGAATTCCATTCCGACCCTCGGATCAAAATCTCACATATCAACCGGATATCGCCAAAATGCTAACTTCGCCAATTCAAGCCTAATTCTACACCGAACCTCCAAAATCACTACCGATTGCATTCCTAAGCCTCAAATCATCCTCTGAAGCTAACCGAATTGTAGGAAATCACATCCGAGTCCTCTAACTCACAAGTCAACTTCCGGTTGACTTTTACAAACCAACCTTTCCTTAAAGAGGCTAATTGCCCCATTTCCTATCAAATCCAATCCGAATCAACTCAAACTCATCCAACAAATATAATCAGTCATGAAGAAGCAATAAATGGGGAAAACGGGATGGAAACACATGAGACGACAGGTCGGCTCATCACATCGTGCTATTTATATGCCTTATTTGAGGAGGAAACTTTGAGCCTCTAATTGCTTCCTTTTTATGTGCTAAAAGTCCTAACTATTTTGCCTGTTGCCTTGGAGTTTTCACCTTTAAAACTTTAGGGGTCTATCTGGAACCACATATAGGTAGGGGTTCTAAATCCCTCCGGGACCAATAAGAAGGGACGGGTAACAACACGCAATAGAGATCGCTGACCAAACACTCACTTTGCATGACCCCTAAAGGGATGCGAAGGGTAGATATGGGATATGATGACTACCTGCTAATTTCACGTGTAGTCCCTCATCGAGGAGTGTTTACCAGACACTAAGTGGGGTGATCCTATAGGCTAACCAACCTAGGAACCATCCTTTACCAAAATTCTTTTTACTATTTAAAACCTTTGTTTTACAATTTGTTTAAATCCTTATCGTATTACTTGAGTTATCTAATGTGCTTTACTCACAACCTATTTGATTCAACTGTTTATTTGTATGGACTAATTTGTGAATATAAGTTAGGTCGGGACCCATAGTTGTGGATCGATAGGGGTGCCTAACAATTTCCCCTTGATGTTAGTCGAGCTCTTATCCTAATCTCTGTAATGCAAACCAATCCAAGAGTTAATCACTCTAGGTGCTCTAACACACCATAACTTGTTAGGTGGCGAATCTTCAAAATACCCAATTCCCAAAAGGAAATGAGTTATCACACCCCATGGAATGTCGAAACCCAGACCTCTCTCCGCGAGGATGGAAAAAGGGGGCACGACAGCATGGCGAATCTGTTGAGGATACCTTTTAGGCTCTTACTATAAAAACTTATCTTTTTATGAATTAGTCAAAGTATGCTTTATCCCCTACCCTTCTCCCTTATTTGAATTTAACCACCATTTTCTTTTAAGCATTTATGGTTTTTTATCCTTGAAACTGACTTGTCTCTTTGTTTACTTTTTCCTATAACCTCCTTTAAATTATTTAAATGCTGTATTTATTTTTCCCTATGTGCAAATATTTGACTACATGTTATCAACTGCTGCATAAATCATGCTCCACATCATATTCCACTCATGCGTATCAAATCCTATAGCAACGCTTTAATGAATGGTTGCGCTCTTCCTATTCACTACCCTTAATTCGGAAAGGCTTATTTGCAGTAAAGCCAGTCGATCAGCGGTGCAGTCGACGGTTCTGTGCCTTCCCCCTTAAGTTGTCTACTTGAGGGTATCAGTCTAAAACCCTATAGTAACGTTACTTTGATCGAAATTGTACATGCATCATGGTCAGACCTAGTTAGATCAGTTATGTTGTCCATGTAATGATCCTTTTAGGATAATCCTTATCCAAAAGTCCATCGGGTTTTCCATAATACCAACGGACACAATCACATTTTGTGCATTAATTTGGAGAACTAAATGCCGATATGTTGATCATAAATGTATAAATAGTTGAGTTCGGTGGGGTAAGGTCTAACCCTTTTGTTTTGCAGAAAATGAGGCACGAGTCCCTAAAATCGGTATGATTAGCAACATCCCACCATTGTTGCGAGACTGGTGGGAGGACCTTTCCTTAAGTGTCAAGAAACACGTGAAAAGTACCTGGGTAACCTGCCTTCCTTGCTAGATATTGAGCCAAACAACAAATTGATCGAATCTGCCACCTTATTCTGGGATAGTGAAAGGGTTGTGTTCCATTTCGATGACATACAAATGACACTGCTTCTAGAGAAAATAGGGTGACTTGCAGGACTGAATTGGGACAGTCCCGGACTATTGGCACTAGAAAACCGTACGGGCAGGGGATTTTTGAAGATGATGGGGTTGAAGAAGAATGTCGAACTAGTGTGCTTGATGGATTCCTACATACATTTTGAATACATGTACGAGAGGTATGGCCGTGGAAAGTCTTTCCGCACTTACCATCATGAAATCTCCCTCAGTTCACTGGGTCACATCTATCGTAGAGTGTTTGTATTCATTTTGTACTTTCTAGGCCTGATAGTGTTCCCAATGAAAAAAGAAAGAATCCACACTAGGTTGGCCATGGTCAGTAAGAGTCTGATGTAAGGGATTAATGGAAAGACATATACCATAGTCCCCATGATCATAACCGACATCTACAGGGCTCTGGAGCACTATCAAAGAAGGGTCAAGCATTTCAAAGGTTATAATTTGTTGTTGCAGTTATGGTTGCTGGTGCATTTCCAAAAAGGGTTACTATCGTCAAGAATTTCCGCGAAGGGCTAGGAACGACCACATTTACTTCCATCACCCTAAGCAGATGAATTATTCTAGATAGATTTGCTCAGCTGGAAAGCGCTAGAGAATGGGTAGAGTTCTTCGACAATCTGACTGAAGAACGGGTGCAGTAGATGGTTGAATGGATCCCAACAAATGAGTTTATTATCAGGTCCAGGGATGCTCCCACTTGGTGCTGACCGGGTTGAGAGGGAAATATCCATATGTCTCTATGCGAGTTTTGAGGAAAGCATGCAGAAAACAGGTTGTACCAAGGGTTGTCAAAATAAGTCATTTCAGGGCGGACTTCCAAGATGACGAAGACCCTTACAAGTGACAAGCTCAGCACATATGGCACTGCAAAATCATTGTGGAGAAAAGCACCATTGATCTAGACAGGTATCACGCAGGGTGTGAGCCTCTTTACTCGACATGGTTGGAGGACAATGTGAAAGGAATGGTGACACCAGGGGCCAGTCGAGGGAATAAAATCATAGATGAGGAGGCTGAAGCTCAAGTCAAATACAACAGGCTGTACAAAAGGGTTCACGGCTCTAAGAATGAGCATCGGGAAATACATGAGAGGAATATGAGGTTGATCAAGGAATGGAATGAGATGGAAATCACTTCCAACAGAAAACTGGAGTACATGGAGCGAGAAATAGTGGAGCTGGAAGGCAAAATCATAAAGAGGGTTGAAAACTACCAGAATTCTGATGTAGCTGAAGGAGGACATCTGGTCAGAGCCTACTTACTACTGGGACTGCGCGAGCTGGGGGACCTATATGATAGAGTCCGAAATATCGAATTGGGGGAAGCTCCTTCTGGGACCAAATATGCGAGATTTACTTGCTTTTCCTAAAATGTAATAAGGCTAAGTGTCAGTTGTGACTTATTATTATATTAGTGTCGTTTTGGGGGTTTGTCTATTTTTTATATTATGAAATGAAGCATTTATTGGCATTAAAAGTTCTCCAAATTTATTTGTCTCTAGGCCTACCTCGGGCACAACGAGGTTCCCAAAATAGGATAAGAATTTACATTTCCGTAATACATGTTTAAATATTTCAAACATTTAAGGATCCTCACTAACTTGTTACCTTTTTTTTTGTTTTTTTTATTATTCCCATCCCCTTAGGTTGGTCCAATCATATTGGTCTCATCAGTGTATCACACCAGATCTGGAGGCCCTTCACCTCCTCCTCTTCTTCATCCTCCTCCTCCTCCTCCATGCAACACAAAAAGTAGAGGAAAATCAAAGATGGACGATTTAAGTGGGATGCGAAAGGAAAATGTTGAGAACGCAGATACTTCCAATGGCCGTAGTACTCCAGCCCTGAATGACCTGGTTTTGAGACTATAACAAAAGATACAAGAACTACAAGGAGAAGTTGAGCAGGTCCGCAATTTGGCAAACCTCTCACTTACCCTCAATGTCCCTGATATCCACTAACAAAACACAAATAACCCAATACCTCCTCTGAACACACAAAACCAACAACCACAAAATCCTCCCGCACCAAATCAATATGCAACTCCATCACGTCAATCCACTGCCTATACCAACTCCACCACAACATCATCATCAACCAATTCCGTACCCACCAACCACTACTTATCACACTTCCCAAAACACACAACCCATTCCCGATCCCCAAAACTCCACCAATGACCATCACTATACCCAAGTTCCTGACACCCATCAAAGCAACCCTATAGACGTGGAAACCATACTCTATTCTACCCAACCAATCTCCTGTGCACCCGAACCTTCTGAGAAAGACCTTCTCATTAAAAACATGTCCAAAGAACTCAAGAAGTTAACAATCCAAGTTCAATGTATTGAAAGTGACAAAGGGATAGAAGGTTTAAATTATGAAGATATGTGCATACAATCGGATGTCGAACTACCAAAGGGGTATAAACCTCCTAAATTTGAGATGTTCGATGGCACAGGTGATACCATGGTTCATCTAAGGACCTATTATGACAAGCTTGTCGGGGTTGGGAAAGATGAAAAGATCTGAATGAATCTCTTTATGAGGAGCCTTACTGGGGATGCTTTGTGTTGGTATATCAGCCAGAACCCCAAGAAATGGGCTAATTGGGTAAGCATGGCATTGTAGTTCATGGGCCGATTCAGGTTTAACACAGAGAATGCACCGACTATCTTTTACATTCAGAATCTTCAGAAGAAACCTACTAAGACTTTCCGTGAGTACGCTACTCGTTGGAGGTCGGAAGCAGCCAAGGTCAGGCCCTCTTTAGACGAGGAACAAATAAATAAATTCTTCATCAGGGCACAAGATCCACAATATTATGAGAGACTGATAGTCATCAAAAATCACAAATTCTCTAATATCATCAAACTCGGGGAAATGATCGAGGAAGGAATCAAGAGCGGGATTGTAACGAATTTTGTGGCACTACAGGCCACAAATAAGGCACTACAATTAGGTGGCATATCGAAGAAGAGGGATGTTGGGGCAGTAATGGTGGCTTAGGGCCCAAAGTCTCCACTTCCATATCAAACACCTCCACCCACATATTAGACTCCTTTACCCATGTATCAAATACCTCCACCTGCATACCAAGCATCACCGCCTACATATCAACCTTTATCTCTCAGATATTCCCAGCCAGCTATTGTCCATCACACCTATAATTCCCAACTATCCCACTTCCAATCACCACAAGCTCACCAAAATTATCTAAGACAAAGACACAACTTCGACCACAAGTCATCCAGATAATAAACCACCATTGGTGAGCTCATCGACCAACTGTATAAAAGGTTGAAAGCCGTATACTACGTCACTCTTATTCCTGCTGTAGCATTAGAAAATCCATCCTAATGGGTCAATACAAATAAAATTGTGCATACCATTCCGGCATGAAAGGGAACACCACTGCTGAGTGCCGAACATTAAAGGATAAGATCCAGACACTCATTGACAACAAGGTCATACAAGAAAATGATGCCGCAACTAATGTCCGCAACAATCCCCTCCCTGATCACAGAGGTAACGGTGTACATGTTATAGAAACAAATGAGGAATAGGACCCTGAGGGGTCAATCAGGCTTATTCGAGAAGGCGATGACTTTAAGGTTGCAGTCACACTTACTCCTATTATGGTTCAGACTCAGGCACCTATTGATGTTGAGGTAACTGTACTAGTTCCATTCGAGGTAGAAGTAGCTCCGCCCGCAACCACCTTCACTCCATTTGAAGTAGAAGTGGTCACACCTTTTACTGTGACAGTATCAACTACACCTATATTCAACTCAAAAGCAATACCCTGGGATTATGTCGCTGAGTCTCGGTGGAAAGGGAAGGCCAAGGTAGGGGAATTTGATGTTGCACAAGGAATGACTAGAACTGGAAGAGTCTATACACCTGAACACCTGGGAGTTTCAAGTAAGGAGGCCACTACTAGACAACCTATTATTGAGACCGTGCCAGATGACTTGTGGAGGAAATTACAAGCAAAGGAGTACTCCGTTGTTGATCATCTGAACAATGTCCCTGCTCAGATATTTATCCTATCACTATTGCAGAACTCAAAGGCACACAAGAACTCTTTGATGATTGTACTGAGCGAGGCTTATGTACCCAATAACATCACTTGTGGGGAAATGGCCAACATGGTTGGGCAAGTGCTGGAGAGCCATAAGATTATCTTCCATGAAGATGAGCTACTACCCGAGGGTTTGAATCACAATCAAACATTGTAGATCACAGTGCAATTTGAAGACAAGTTCATTGTTAGGGTCCTGGTTGATGGAGGTTCAAGCCTAGATATTTGTCCATTGGACACTATGAAGAGGTTGGAGAAATGTTTCCACGAGATATGGGTAGGAAACATGAATGTGAAGGCTTTCAAAAAGACCTAGAGGGCCACGATTGGGGAAATCAACCTTTTCTTGCAGATGGGGCCAACTTGGTTCGACGTAGAATTCCAAGTGCTTGACATACTAGCCTCATATAATCTTCTGTTGGGCCGACCATGGATCCATGCTGCTCGAGCTATACCCTCCATACTACATCAAGATGTGAATTGAATGGAACCGTCAGGAGGTAATCATTCACGGAGATAGGAATAACCCATCTATACTAGTCAAACCATCCCGAACATTGGACATAAAAGAAGTCTAGGAGGGGAAACCTATAATCACATTGAATGGGTCAATGCCATCGAGAAGGATAAGTGGTGGAGTAATAGAATAGAAAGCATACTAGCATGGTCCAGATAATAACCTGACAAAGGGTTGGAAAAGAACCTCCAAGGTATCACCAAGCCAATACAACTAAAAAATCATGGTACCAGTTTTGGGCTCGGATACCAGTACAAATGCAAGAGTACAGGAACTGGTCACCTCCATGGCGTGGACCATATTACCCTCTTGAGCAATTGGTACCACGTTTGGAACAAGGTTTCCATCAGGCTAACATAATATGGGGAACTGCAGAAGAAGAAGCACTAGCTAGGCTGATGGATATGTTCTTGGAAGACGAGGACATGCATTTCTGCACCATAATTGAGGAGGAGGAGGAGGAAGAAGGACTCACCATTCAGACTGTGGCAGAGGGAGTTGTTCTCAGAAACTATACCACCACACCATCCCGAGCCCGCCGAGACCCTGAGGAGCTTGGTAGAATTTACTTCTACATCTCATGGGTGTTCGATTGTGACTTTGATTTCAGAAGTCAAAGTTGTTTCTCCTTCAATTAGTAGCTGCACACCAATTAGAAGTTATTTTCGGCCTTTATTTGGCCAATTTAATGTCTTACTACTGTTGTCCAGGTATTAATCACTGTTCTAATTTGTGACGATCCGACCCGTCGTCTCATGAGTTACCATCCCGTTTCCCCCATTTTTTAGCTTCTTTATGCTTCATTATCCGTATCTTGTGTAATCAGGTTGATTTGGAATGGTTTTGATAAGAAATGAGACACTTAGTCTCTTTTAAGAAGGCTTAAGTTGGAAAAGTCAACCAGATGTTGACTTATGAGTTAGATGGCTCGAATGTGAATTCTGATGGTTTGGTTAGCTCCGGGAGGTGATTTGTGACTTAGGAGTGTGATCGGAAGTGGTTTTAGAGGTCCGGTGTAGAATTAGGCTTGAATTGGCGAAGTTAGTATTTTGGCGATTTCCGCTTGATACGTGAGATTTTGATCTGAGGGTCAGAATGGAATTCCGAGAGTTGCTGTAGCTTCGTTATATCATTTTTGACTTGTCTACAAAATTTGAGGTCATTCGGACTAGTTTTGACGTGTTTCGGAATCAGATGCGGAAGTTAGAAGTTTCAAAGTTCATAGGCTTGAATCCGATGCGAATTTGGTGTTGTGATGTTATTTTGAGCATTACGAAGGTTGGAACAAGTTTGAACAATGTTATGGGATATGTTGGCATGATTGGTTGAGGTCCCACTGGCTTCGGGTGAGTTTTGGGTGGTTAAACGGACTATTTCATCTTTGGAAAAATTGCAGATATTTTTTAGCTTCAGCTGTGCACTAGAAAATTTCTGGTGCGAGGAGTCCAGTTTGAAAGCTCATATCTTGTAATCTATACGAAATCCGAAAAATTGCAAAACACAAAAGCTGTAGCCCTTACATTCTAGTTTTCAGAAAGTTAAACCATTCATGATTTGGATGTTATCTCAGAAAGTTATAATGGATCGAAAATGGCTGGTGGAGTAATTGCGATAGAATTTTTTGATGCACTTTAGAAGCTCATATCTCGAAATATATAAATATGTATATGGTGTACAACCTATCAAATTAAAGATCTTCGAGTCTAGTTTCTATATCTTCAAACCTTTTGTCATTTGGATATCTCTACAAGATGTTATGGGTGTTTAAACAGAAGGTGTCTGACAAGGGAAAATTTTAATAAGATGTACAACTTGTATAGCACAATTGCAAGGTACAACTCGACTAAGCACGGACAGATTCTTTAAACACGAATTTGGCTTATTTCTTTCATTTCTTTCATTTGGCTTGGATGATTTTGGAGAGCATTTCAAGGGGGATTTCATCAAGCATCAAAGGTGAGTTGTTTCTACTTATTTTCAAGTTAAATACAAGATTATATATGAATTAGAACATAAAAATCAGTAGAAAAGTGGGATTTTAGGACTTATGATTTTGAGACATTCTAGGGTCGATTTGAAGGGTCAAACGAGCTCTGATTTTTGTGTTCTTTATATGTACAGACTCGTGAGAGGACGAAGAACATTTTGGTATAAAAATTTCATAGTTTCGGGACGCGGGCACGGAGGTCGGGTTTCGGACAGATTCAGAATTTTGAATAAAATTGATATTTTCTGACTAGGAAAGATTCCTTGAGCATAATTTGATGGTAAAAATCTGACTCAATAGATTTGAAGCTTTTGGAAGTTGGTTCATAAGGAAAGCGTGTTGCAGAATAATTTCGGACTAGATTTGAGGTTAGTAATAGATGTAAATGTTGTGTTGAGGATTTGAAACCCCGAATTTGCACTTCATAGTGCTATATTGAGGTGACTTGCACGCCGGATAACGGGCATGGAGTAGAGCACCATTGGGGATTGTGACTTGGTCCGTCCCGCTTAATGAAAACACTACCTAATTGCTCGGAGCTGGATTGATATCCTAATAAATGGATTAATTATCATAATTGGGGCTTCGTGCCAACTGTTTGAATCCTTCAGGGATTGTTTTACTGATTTCTTACCATGTGTACAGAAAATTGAACTCAGTCCTAGTATTAAATACTGTTTTGCAAACTCAGCCACTTTTCTCAAAACTTGGGACTTAAATAATATTTCTAATGAAGTTTGGGCTGAAAAAATTATTTGCTATTGTGCCGAGAGGCTTATGTGATTTTGGACTGATTATGGGATCGGACTGCACGCCGTAGCGGTATTTTATTTATGGGATCGGGCTGCACGCCGCAACGGTATTATATTCATATTGATATGAGGCCGAGGGCCTAGATTTGATGCCATGGCTTGATATTTGCGTTTGGGCTGTATGAGCCCCTCCGGAGTCTGTACACACCCCCAGTGAGCGCCGTCGACGATAAATAAATGGATGGCTCGGGTTGCACGCCACAATGGGTACTAGAGAGTACCGGTTTATGTACTGCATTGCATATTTTGACTGTCATTATTTATTTCTCTATTGCAGCATTATTAATTTCGTTGGTTACCTTAATTGATGTTACCGGTAAACTATTGTGATTATAACTTATCTTATGCCTATTTAAGATTTTTTACTCTCAGCCTTTATTTATGTTTATTACTCTCGGTTAGAAGTACTCACTTTACTCCCTACACCTTGTGTGCAGATACAGGTGCACCTACTGAGGCTGAGTGAGACTATCTCTATCGAGCATTGTATCCAGGAGCATTAAGGTAGTTGCATGGCGTTTGAAGTCCTGATCTTCCCATCTATCCTATTTTTTTTATTCCGCATTTTCTTTAGAAAAATATGAAGTAGGTTGACACTCGTGTATTAGAGGCTCAGACTTGTCACACCTGATCATTCAGACTGTGTGGTAGTATTTCTACTTGGATTTTTCAGCATGTTTGACTATATCTCAGATTTTCAGTATGATGACTTAGTAATTAATTATGTTAATTGAACCATAAATTATAGAAAAGGGGGTTTTGGTTGGTAAATTGGTCGGGCTTGCCTAGCACTGTGTTGGGCATCATCACGACCGGGATTTAGGGTCGTGACAAGTTGGTATCAGAGCCAAGGTAACTTGGTCTCGCGAGTCATGAGCCGATTTAGTAGAGTCTCGTGGATCGGTACATAGACGCCTGTATTTATCCTCGAGAGGCTACAGAAACCTTTAGGAAATTTCATATTCTTGAAATTCTTGTCGTGCGACTTTGTTGGTTCAAGAACTAAATATTTGATATTCTATTCTCCCGCAAATGGCGAGAACTCGTGGTACCGGACAAGGTGGACGACCACCGGTGGGAGCGGCCGTGGTCATGGTCGTGGCAGAGGAACAGCAGTCGGGGTAGCACCTGTTGATCCACCAGTTGCCCCTACTCAGGATCAAACTCCAACTAGGGATATTCCAGCAGCACCTGTTGAAGCACCAGTTGTGCCTATTGTGATTCCGGGTCCTCAGGAGACCTTGGCTCAGATTTTGATAGTTTGCACTAGCCTAGCTCATGTGGTCTCAGCCAGTATAGCCACAGCTACTTCACAGGCTAGGGAAGGCACCCAGACTCCTGTTAATCGCACACCTGAGCAGGTTGTGCAGGGATTGCAAACACCGGAAGCAATTCCAGTTCAGCCAGCTGCACCAATTCAGAACTTTGTGGTTTCAGCTATGCCAGACGATGAGCAGCATTGTCTTGAGAGGTTTGGTAGACTACAGCCTCCGACATTTAGTGGTGTAGAGGGCGAGGATGCCTAGGATTTTCTTGACAAGTGTCAGTGTATGCTTCGCACCACAAGGATTTTAGAGTCAAGTGGTGTGTCTTTTACTACATTTCATTTCCAGGGAGCTGCGTTTACTTGGTGGGAAGATTTTGAGGGGCATAGGCCTCTTGGCGCAGCGCCCCCTACTTGGAAGTAGTTCTCCACTCTATTTCTGGATAAGTATGTACCGCAGTCCCGCAGAGAGGAGCTGCGTAGGCAGTTTGAGTGTTTGACTCAGGGGGATATGTCCGTAACCCAGTACGAGATGAAATTTTTACAGTTGGCTCGTCATGCTACTTGGATGATTCCTACGGATCGTGAGAGGATCCGAATATTTGTGGATGGTCTTGACTACTCTCTCCGTATTTTGATGACTACAGAGAGAGTATTGAGTGCTTAGTTTGAAGAGGTGGTTGATATTGCTTGTGGTAGTGAGATAGTTCGTCGTAGAGAGCGAGAGGAGAGGGAGGCCAAGAGGCCTCGAGGATCGGGCAGTTTTAGTGGTGCTCCGTCGAGGGGCTAGTTTCAGCGAGGTAGAGGTCATTCTTTTAGGCCTGCTCATTTAGCTCGTCCAGAGTACCATAGGGGATTTTTAGACTGTGGTCATCAGGGGTTCCAACATGGTTAGTATTCTCTTAGTGCCCTCCCAGCTCAGAGTTCAGCTCCTGCCCCATCACTTCAGGGTTCTTCTGCACCGAGTGCACCTGCTAGTCACTCCGGTGCGAGAGGCTCCCTTCAGTTCCCATCTCCAGCACCGGGTAGTTGTTATGAGTGCGGGGGGTTTGGGCATATGAAGAGGTATTTTCCTCGACTTCGTGGCGGTCGGTCTCAGCTGAGGGATCCGCCCTCGACTTTCGCACCAGCTGCTTTATCACCCGCCCAGTCAGCCAGGGGTAGAGGTCAGACAGCCAGGGGTCGCCCTAGAGGTGGAGGTCGATCCGACGGGGGCCATGCTCGCTTCTATGCTATGATCGGTAGGTCAGATGCTATTTCTTCAGACGTTGTTATCACAGGTATTGTCTCAGTCTGCCATAGAGAGGCCGTTGTATTATTTGATCCCGGTTCCACCTATTCATGTGTGTGTTCATATTTTGCTTATTCTTTGGGTATGCCCTGAGAGTTTCTTTCTTTACCTGTTCATGTATCTACCCCAGTAGGAGATACTGTGATTGTGAACCGTGTGTACCGGTCATGTGTTGTGATTATTGGGGGTCTGGAGACCCGAGTTGATTTATTTCTATTGAGCATGGTAGACTTCGATGTCATTCTTGGCATGGATTGGCTATCTCCGTGTCATGCTATCCTAGACTGTCATGCTAAGACAGTCACTTTGGCTATTCCGGGGGTTCTGCAGATCGAGTGGCATGGTATGACTGATTATGTTCCTAGCAGAGTAATTTCTTTCTTAAGGGCCCAACGTATGGTTAGGAAGGGTTTTCTATCATATCTAGCTTTTGTGCGAGATGTTGGAACTGAGACTCCTAGTATCGATTCAGTCCTAGTTGTAAGGGATTTTTTGATATATTTCCTCCAGACATGCCAGGCATGCCTCCATACAGGGATATTGATTTTGGCATTGATATGGTGCCAGGCACTCAGCCCATTTCTATTCCACCATGCCGTATGGCACCAGCGGAGCTGAAGAAATTGAAGGAGCAACTTCAGGAGCTCCTAGAAAAAGGGTTCATTCGGCCTATTATGTCACCTTGGGGTGCACCAGTCTTATTTGTAAAGAAGAAGGATGGCATAATGAGAATGTGCATTGATTACAGACAGTTAAATAAAGTAACAGTGAAGAACAAGTATCCTTTGCCTCGTATTGATGATTTATTTGATTAGCTACAGGGAGCTTGTGTATTTTCCAAAATTGATCTTCGTTCAGGCTATCACCAGTTGAAGATCAGGGATTCGGACATTTCTAAGACAGCCTTCAGGACCAGATACGGTCACTATGAGTTCCTTGTTATGTCTTTTGGGTTGACTAATGCCCCAGTAGTATTCATGCATCTAATGAACAGTGTGTTCCGGCCTTATCTCGATTCATTTGTTGTAGTCTTCATTGAAGATATTCTTGTGTATTTGCATAGTCAGAAAGAGCACCTGGAGCATTTGAGAGTTGTGTTGCAGAGATTAAGAGAGGAAAAGCTTTATGCAAAATTTTCCAAGTGTGAATTCTGGTTCAGCTCAGCGGCTTTCTTGGGACATGTGGTGTCCAACGAGGGTATTCAGGTTGACCCAAAGAAGATAGAGGCAGTACAGAGTTGGCCTAGATCGTCCTCAGCCACGGAGATTCGTAACTTCCTTAGTTTGACAGGTTATTATCGCCGGCTTATTTAGGGTTTTTTCATATATCTCATCGCCCTTGACTAAGTTGACTCAGAAGGGTGTTTCGTATGTATGGTCGGACGAGTGGGAGGAGAGCTTTCAGAAGCTCAAGACAGCTTTGACCACAACTCCAGTGTTGGTATTGCCATCAGCTTCAGGTTCATATACTGTATATTGTGATGCTTCGAGAGTTGGCATTGGCTGTGTATTGATACAGGAGGCTAGAGTTATTGCTTATGCTTCTCGTCAGTTGAAGCCCCACGAGAATAACTACCCTGTTCAGGACTTAGAGTTGGCTTTATAGTTCATGCCTTATATATTTGGAGGCATTATTTGTATGGCGTATCTTGTGAGGTATTCACTGATCATCGCAATCTTCAACATTTGTTTAAGTAGAAAGACCTTAATTTGAGGCAGCGGAGATGGCTAGAATTTCTTAAAGACTATGATATCACTATTCTGTATCATTCGGGAAAGGCCAATGTAGTGGTCGGTGCCTTGAGCCGAAAGGCAGTGTGTATGGGAATCTTGGCGTACATTCCAATTGAAGAGAGGCGATTTGCCGTTGTTGTTCAGGCCTTAGCCAATCGGTTTGTGAGATTGGACATTTCAGAGTCCAATCGTGTGTTGGCTTGCGTGGTTTCTCGGTCTTCTTTATATGACCACATCAGAAAGCGCCAGTATGATGATCCGCATTTGCTTGTCCTGAAGGACAGAGTTCAGTATGAGGATGCCAAAGATGTGACTATTGATGATGAGGGCGTATTGAGGATGCAGGGCCTTATCTATGTGCCCAATGTAGATAGGCTTAGAGAGTTAATTCTGGAAGAAGCCCACAACTCGCGGTATTCTATTCACCCGGGTGCCGTGAAGATATATCAGGATCTCAGACAGCACTATTGGTGAAGGAGAATGAAGAAAGATATTGTAGGTTATGTAGCTCGGTATCTCAACTGTCAGCAGGTGAAATATGAGCATCAGAGACCAGGTGGTTTGCTTCAGCGGATGATTATTCCATAATGGAAGTGGGAGAGAGTTACTATGGATTTTGTGAATGGTCTTCCTCGAACTTTGAGGAAATTTGAAATTATTTGGGTGATTGTGGATCGGCTGACCAAGTCCGCGTACTTCATTCTGGTGTGTACTACTTATTCTTCGGAGCGGTTGGCAAGGATATTCATCCGAGAGATTGTACGATTGCACGGTGTTCCAGTTTCCATTATCTCAGATAGAGGTACTTAGTTTACCTCCCAGTTTTGGAGAACTTTTCAGCGAGAGTTGGGTACTCAGGTGGAGTTGAGCACAGCATTTCATCCTCAGACGGACGGACAATCCGAGTGTACTATTCAGATATTGGAGGATATGTTGCATGCCTGTGTGATTGATTTCGGAGGTTCTCGGGATGAGTTTCTGCCGCTTCCAGAGTTTGCTTACAACAACAGCTATCAGTCCAACATTCAGATGACACCATATGATGCCTTGTATAGAAGGCGGTGTAGATCTCCAGTGGGTTGGTTTGAGTCCGGCGAGGCTAGATTATTGGGGACAAAGTTAGTTCAGGATGCCTTAGAGAAGGTGAAGGTGATTCAGGAGAGACTTCGTACAACTCAATCGCGTCAGAAGAGTTATGCGGATCGGAAGGTTCGAGATGTATCTTACATGGTGGGCGAGAAGGTCTTGCTGAAGGTTTCGCCCATGAAGGGTGTTATGAGATTCGGAAAGAAAGGGAAGTTAAGCCCGCGATTTATTGGACCTTTTGAGGTACTTAGCAGAGTTGGAGATGTGCCACCTAGTTTGTCAGGTGTTCATCCGGTCTTCCATGTTTTCATGCTCCGGAAGTATGTTGGGGACCCATCTCATGTTTTAGATTTCAGCACAGTGCAGTTAGATGAGTATTTGACTTATAATGTGGAGCCAGTGGCTATTTTGGGTCGACAGGTTCGAAAATTGAGATCAAAAGATATAGCGTCAGTGAAAGTTCAGTGGAGAGGTCGGCCCATGGAGGAGGCTACCTGGGAGACCGAGCGGGAGATGCGGAGCAGATATCCTTACCTATTTGAGACTTCAGGTATGTTTCTTAACTCACTTGAGGACGAGCTTCTGTTTTAATTGAGGAGGATGTGATGACCCGACCCGTCGTCTCATGAGTTACCTACCTGTTTCCCCCATTTTTAGCTTCTTTATGCTTCATTATCCGTATCTTTTGTAATCAGGTTGATTTGGAATGATTTTGATAAGAAATGAGACACTTAGTCTCTTTTAAGAAGGCTTAAGTTGGAAAAGTCAATCGGATGTTGACTTATGAGTTAGAGGGATTAGATGTGAATTCCGATGGTTTGGTTAGCTCCGGGAGGTGATTTGTGACTTAGGAGTGTGATCGGAAGTAGTTTTGGAGGTCCGATGTAGAATTAGGCCTGAATTGGCGAAGTTAGTATTTTGGCGATTTCCCGTTGATAGGTGAGATTTTGATCCGAGGGTCGGAATGGAATTCCAAGAGTTGTTGTAGCTTCGTTGTGTCATTTTGGACTTGTCTGCAAAATTTGAGGTCATTCGGACTAGTTTTGACGTGTTTCGGCATCGGATGCGGAAGTTAGAAGTTTCAAAGTTCATAGGCATGAATCCGATGCGAATTTGGTGTTGTGATGTTATTTTGAGCATTACGAAGGTTGGAACAAGTTTGGACAATGTTATGGGATATGTTGGCATGATTGGTTGAGGTCCCACTGGCTTCGTGTGAGGTTTGGGTGGTTAAACAGACTATTTCATCTTTGGAAAAATTGCAGATTTTTTTTAGCTTCAGCTGTGCACTATAAAATTTCTGGTGCGAGGAGTCTAGTTTGGAAGCTCATATCTTGTAATCTATAAGAAATCAGAAAAAATTGCAAAACATGAAAGATGTAGCCCATACATTCTAGTTTTAGAAATTTAAACCGTTCATGATTTGGATATTATCTCAGAAAGTTATGATGGATCGAAAATGGCTGGTGGAGTAATTTTGACAGAATTTTCTGATGCACTATAGAAGCTCATATCTCGGAATATATAAAGATGTATATGGTGTACAACATATTAAATTAAAGATCTTCGAGTCTAGTTTCTAGATCTTCAAACCGTTTGTCATTTGGATATTTCTACAAGACGTTATGGTTGTTTAAACAGAAGGTGTCCGACAAGGGAAAATTTTAATAGGATGTACAACTTGTATAGCACAAGTGCAAGGTACAACTCGACTAAGCACGGGCAGATTCTTTAAACACGAATTTGGCTTATTTCTTTCATTTCTTTCATTTGGCTTGGATGATTTTGGAGAGCATTTCAAGAGAGATTTCATCAATCATCAAAGGTGAGTTGTTTCTACTTATTTTCAAGTTAAATACAAGATTATATATGAATTAGAACATGAAAATCAGTAGAAAAGTAGGGTTTTAGGACTTGTGATTTTGATACATTCTAGGGTCGATTTGAAGGGTCAAACGAGCTCCGATTTTTGTGTTCTTTATATGTACGGACTCGTGAGAGGACGAAGAACATTTTTGTATAAAAATTTTAGAGTTTTGGGATGCGGGCCCGGGGGGTCGGGTTTCGGACAGATTCAGAATTTTGAATAAAATTGATATTTTCTGATTGGGAATGATTCCTTGAGCATAATTTGATGGTAAAAATCTGACTCGATAGATTTGAAGCTTTTGGAAGTTGGTTCATAAGGAAAGCATGTTGCAGAATAATTCCGGACTAGATTTGAGGCTAGTAATAGATGTAAATGTTGTGTTGAGGATTTGAAACCCCGAATTTGCACTTCATAGTGATATATTGAGGTGACTTGCACGCCGGATAACGGGCGTGGAGTAGAGCACCATTGGGGATTGTGACTTGGTCCGTCCCGCTTAATGAAAACACTACCTAATTGCTCGGAGCTGGATTGATATCCTAATAAATGGATTAATTATCATAATTGGGGCTTCGTGCCAACTGTTTGAATCCTTCAGGGATTGTTTTACTGATTTCTTACCATGTGTACAGAAAATTGAACTCAGTCCTAGTATTAAATACTGTTTTGCAAACTCAACCACTTTTCTCAAAACTTGGGACTTAAATAATATTTCTAATGAAGTTTGAGCTGAAAAAATTATTTGCTATTGTGCCGAGAGGCTTATGTGATTTTGGACTGATTATGGGATCGGACTGCACGCCGCAGCGGTATTTTATTTATGGGATCGGGCTGCACGCCGCAACGGTATTATATTCATATTGATATGAGGCCGAGGGCCTAGATTTGATGCCATGGCTTGATATTTGCGCTTGGGCTGTAGGAGCCCCTCCGGAGTCTGTACATACCCCAATGAGCGCCGTCTACGATAAATAAATGGATGGATCGGGTTGTACGCCACAATGGGTACTAGAGAGTACCGGTTTATGTACTGCATTGCATATTTTGACTGTCATTATTTATTTCTCTATTGCAGCATTATTAATTTCGTTGGTTACCTTAATTGATGTTACCGGTAAACTATTGTGATTATAACTTATCTTGTGCGTATTTAAGATTTTTACTCTCAGCCTTTATTTATGTTTATTACTCTCGGTTAGAAGTACTCACTTTACTCCCTGCACCTTGTGTGCAGATACAGGTGCACCTACTGAGGCTGAGTGAGACTATCTCTATCGAGCATTGTATCCAGAAGCATTAAGGTAGTTGCATGGCGTTTGAAGTCCTGATCTTCCCATCTATCCTATTTTTTTTATTCCGCATTTTCTTTAGAAAAATATGAAGTAGGTTGACACTCGTGTATTAGAGGCTCAGACTTGTGACACCTGATCATTCAGGCTGTGTGGTAGTATTTCTACTTGGGTTTTTCGCATGTTTGACTATATGTCAAACTATCATTATGATGACTTAGTAATTATTTGTGTTAATTGAACCATAAATTGTAGAAAAAGAGTTTTGGTTGGTAAATTGGTCGGGCTTGCCTAGCAGTGTGTTAGGCGCCATCACGGCCGAGATTTGGGGTCGTGACATGACTATGTATTCATCATTCGAATCAAATGACAACATTTTCATTTTGGACTGACAGTATGTGAAACGTGAATCGTGTTCTTACATATGAGTTTAATGGTTTTTTTGTGTTTGTTGATTTGCATATCCTGATTGTTGATCATAAGCTATAGTTAAAATGAAATTGTGATCCTTATATTTGATAAAAGCTGTGTAGTAATGGGTGATGAGAAGAGTTTTGTTCTTGTCTTGTATAGTTGTGACTTACAGAGTTAGACATTAATTGGTCGGGCTGTTAATTTGAAGCAAAAAGTCGGACTGAATGAATACGGGATTGGCAGACTTGAATTAAGAGATGAGCATCTCCTGTTTATGTTTGGATATTGTTATATATGAACTGTAATTATAGTAAAGTTACTTATTCCTCCTTGATTTCATTAAGGTTTGCAACTAAAAGGCTTGATGTGAACTCTGTAATAGTGTTGTTGATTGTTGGAAGAGGCTATCAACAAAGATTTCCTAGAATACAAGTATAATTACAATGGCATATACTTGCATCACTTGATAATCTTAGTCATGGATCGTTGTTTCAAAATGAGATATTCAAGCATCTTTATTATAAGTTGAAGTGAAAATCGGCTTAATGTGAATTAGAATTTCCACGTATGTGCTTCTTGTTCTCCATATGTTAAAGCAATCTTCATTCTGGATTTAGCACTTCTTGGAAAAGTTAGGACTTGGTAGTTCTTATTTCCAATATGTATAATCCATTGATCTCAATTGACTAGTGAACTCTTTGCTTCTAGTTGGACCTTCGGATCAATCATTCGGCAGTTGGAACTCCCAAGTTTATTTAGCGTTTAATTAATTTTAACTCTTTAGAAATCGAGGCGCGCCATTTAGCAAATTTCCATGGCCCTCGCAAAGTTAAAAATGCATAGTTGTGTTAGGCGCATTATTTTAATAACTTACCTTCCTAAACTCGGGTGTGCATTTCATGTGACCCAACTCCAAATCCTTATAACATTGAACAAAATGTGCTTCGGATTGTGGGTGCATTTCATGTGACGCGATCCAAAGATATATTTTAGATGACGTTAAATCTTCTTTAAAAATAAATAAAAGTAGTTTGAAGTTAAAAATGCATATAGGTTCAAAATATCTTAAAATCAGATAACAGGCCAATAATAACAGTTGAGTGACCATGCTAGAACCACGGAACTCAGGAGTGCCTAACAGCTTCTCTCGGGTTAACAGAATTTATTATTCGAATTTCTATGTTCGCGGACTATAATACACAGTCAATCCTTTCCTCGATTCGGGATTTGAATAGGTGACACCATAAATCTCCCAAGTGGCGATTCTGAATTCTTTAATTAAATAATCCCGCTTCGATTGTCCTTCAATTGGAAAAACTCCTTTTATTATACCCCTTCTAGGGGTGTAGTAAAAAGGGAGGTATGACAGCTCTGGTGACTCTACTGGGGACAAGAACCCAGAATCTCTAGTTCAGGGTTCAGAATTCGAGCTTAGATGAATTGTTATATTCGGCTTTATATGTTATCTGATTTTATTACATATTTGGGCCTAGTGTGCTAAATGATATTTTTACCGCTTTGATATTATCTTAATTGTATATAACTTGCAACGAAACCCTTCTCTTCTCATCTTCGGGGATGTGCTCGCTAGTCGAGACTCCCTGTTCTGTTAGTGTCATACCTTGAAATAAGAAAGAGGCTCGGACAAGTTACTAAGTTAGATGGCCTTTTAGTTCCCGGTACGTAGCCCCCTCCTCGGCCCGAGTTGTCCGCTCGGTTACACAAGTCTAGAACAATATACCCAGGTTTTGAACCTAGAATAACTCAGCCTCATGTCGGATCCCTAGTAAGAAAGCTTGTCTGCATCATGTGCATTTGACTTAGGGGACTCAACACAAGGGTTGGGTCCGTCTAGGACAGGTGTACCCAAAATAACAGACCGTCTTGTTGCATCCCATGTGCTACAAGTTGTATTTATCCAAGGGTAAAAGGGTCATTTGCCAGACCAATGATAGTTGAGGGCAAATGAAAAATTAAAAAAAAAAAGAAAAAAAAGAGAAGAGAAAAAAGGAAAAAAGAGGGTGAAGTGTGAAAATAAAGCAAGTAGGGCCCAATTATGTTTTTTTTACATTGTTATTGAGAAAAAGACAAAAAAAAATACATGAAAAATTCAAAAGATTTTACACTTTTTCATCATTTTAGAAATCAAAAAATCAAAAAAAAAGGAAAAGAAAATCCAAAAAGATTTTGCATGTTTCATCATTTTTCAAGAAAAAGAAAAAATATTTTTTCTCTAAATTAGTTGTTTTTTAATTCTTGACCGTGTCCAATCTGCCCGAACTACGCATACCTGATTCTCGCCTTTCGGGGCGTGATACGAAGGCAACCCACATAGGGTCCGGTCTTCCTAGTAAATCTTAGGTTCTTGGCTTTTCGGGGTCTTAGCCAAATTTTGCACTTCTAGCCACCTTCTGGCCAAATAAGCTATTTTGCAGAAATAGCCTTAATCATATTTGCATGTGTCCAATACGGAGTGTTATTATCTCACATATTGTTGGTTTAAAGTTTTCTGATACAGGTGTGGATTTACCTACCAGAGTTTGAGCATAATAGATACCACAGGATCACTGCATTCAGGTGCTGCTCGAGGAGCTATTTTATATTTTTGAGTCAATTGTTCACGTTTTACTTTCTAGTCCTGTATAGTAGTATTCAGTCTTTTAGGTGATGTTAGAGTTTATAATAGTCTAATTAAGTTTGCCTAGTCTTTTGTTATTATATTTCTTATTTTGTATTTGGAAATGTGTTACAAGTCCAAAAAAAAGAGAAGAAATTTTGCTTTGTCAGGATCAGTTTCTTGGCTCCAAAAAAAAAAATTCCAAAATCTGAGGAGGTTACCCTACTGGTGAGATGTTTAAAAGCTTTGTCAGGATCAGTTTCTTGTTTAGACATTGTTCATCATCTATTTTAGGGATGAGCATGTGGAACTATGGGACTGATGCAATGGATGCTTTGATCGAATTACTTATATCATTGGCAACATCCGGTGGGCAGTATGTCGATTTGTGCTTGGAAATGCTTGTGAACAATTTTGTGCCACCTCCTTCATTCATATCACTGTTGAATCAGCCACGTGGCATTCTACGAAAGGGCCAAGTCATTGATCGTTTCCATTCAACTTTAATATACATTGAAGAGCTAGTTCCTTTCTCCCCCTTGAGATTTGAGAAGATAGTAAAGGAGAATATGCAGAAGATGCCAATCAATTACACAAAGGAACCATTCATCATGGCATATGTGGAGAACATGTTAAAACTGGATGGTAGAGCAATTGGTGGTCTTGTTGGGAGAACCATGCTTGTGGCAATTATGGATTGGCTGATAGATTTGGATGTAGACATCGCATGGGATGAAATCTTAAATGAGGATTTCACCAAATGCATCTTCGATATGGAGCTGGAAGATCTGGATGGTCCAGTAGATGATGGACAACAATATGGTGACCAGCTCCGAATTTTTTAGATAGAACGGCTTGGAATGCCAGCACTCAAAATTGGATAGCTTGATGGTGCTTACCTTTGAACACCTTAACTTTTGCCAAGAGAGTGGGCACTTGAGTTAGGTTTTTGAGACTTTTCTCCAGTCTTTTCAGCATACTGTTTTGACGGCATAAAAGTCTAAATTTGCCCATTTTGTGATGTTTTATGCCTGTACCCTGGATCCTGAAAACTACGGCAGGAGATTTGCTGATACACTATTGGATATATTTAAGAGCAGTATCTATCCACAATGTAGAATGAGTGTTGTTGCCTATCTTGCTAGTTATTTGGCTCGTGCAAAGTTTTTGTCTATCTCATATGTTGCTGAATATGTAGAAAGTTTGGTTGAATGGTGTTTCAATTATTGCTCCAACCAGAGTGGTGGCATCAATCAAAAAGCTCATAAGGAATTCTATGTTGGGGGACAGGCCATGATGTACATGCTTTGTTTTCGTATGAGATCATTGCTTGCTATTCCTCGTATCAGGTCACGACTCTCAAAGCACATAGAGGATATCCTGAGGCATCCATTAAGCCCATTAATGGTATGCTTGTCATCAGTTGTGAAAGAATATCTTCATATGGCAAAAGTAACTAATCTTGATGTGCCTGATAACTTTGTATCAAGTGGTTTGCTCGAGTTCGATCTTTCAATCTCTTTTGGTGGTAGAAAGAGGCTTGACATGTTTTTTCCATTTGATCCTTGTCTGCTATCGAGGTCTTACAGATTCATCTGGCCAAATTTTGTGTATTGGTCAATGGTTCGGAGCTCATATGACAACGATGAGGATGATGATAAGGGTGACTTTAAAGTTGAAAGATGTCAACGTTTTGCAGAGTTCCATGTAGGGGAAGAGATGACCTTGACCGTAAAATGAGAGCACCAAGATATCTCCAATGGCTTCCATGTCTTTTCAAATAAATGGATTGCAATTTGATCGAATTATTCCGTGTATATATAGAAATGTAGACATGGAATTATATGTGTGAAATGTGAACACTGAATGTGTAAGGAAATTAGTGGAGAGAACTTGGACACCAGATAAATGGAGTTGAAAAGAACAGAGCGTAGCCGGTCGTAGTTGTAGCGTCTTAGCAATGTTGAGTAGTAACTAATTAGCAGAAGAAGCTAAGAGTGATGTAAAACCAAGGTATCCACAGTTTTTTAGTCTTCCCCTATTTAGGGAAAATTTTCTTTATCCGTTGGAAAAAAAAGAAAATAGAAATCCTTTTATTTTCATTAGAGCTTTAGAACACTATACATAGAAGAAAAAGAAAATAACATGATTTCCTTCTTAAAAGAAATCAAAAAATATTTTTCTCTTATAGTATTTTTTCTTAATAGAGAATTTGTGTCAAAAGAAAAAAAAAATCCGTTAAGCTTGAATTTAGAATAGATTATAAAACATTAAGTCTAGGAAAAACAAAAAAATTAATAAATAAATAAAAAAGATTTGTTTTTTTATCTTGTTAAAGTAGTCATTTAGAGGGAAAAAGACAAAAGGAGAACGTTATTTTGTTTACTTTATTCTCAATTTTCCTGAACTACGCAAAGATCTAATTCATGCGGGGTCATGATACATAGGAAACCTACACAGGATTCGATCGAATTATTTTTCTTATTTATTAAAAAGAAAAAAAAAAAAGAGAGGCAAAAGGAAAAAAAAGAGGTGAAGCCATGGCATGTGAGAAATGAGAGGAAAAAAAGAGTGGCATTTAGAAAAAAAAGGAGAGAAAAGAGGAAGGAAAACGAGCAAGGAAGATCTAGAAAAAAGGAAAGAGAATAGTGAAATGAACAAAATTGGGATGATGCAACTGACCTTTATACCCTCGAAATCATTTTAGAATTGATAATTGTGGCTAGGTGCATTGCACATAAAGTGAGTTTATCTTATGTTAAATGCCCTAATGCTAACGTGATGGCTTCATTTTGTTATATTCATAGCAGAAGGGTGGTTGGCTTATGGTTTTTAAAGTGGTAACTCTTCTCTACAACACAAATCCAAAAGGCAATGGCAGACAACAACAGAACTGGGTTGGTTGATACCGGTGCTCGAAAGAAGTTGGTTGAACAGAAAAATGGTTTGGCTGATGAGGCAAGGATGTTAAGACAACATATGATGGACATGTATCAGGCCTGGATGAATGGGAAGGCACTACCCCCGCCACCACCCGACTTCTTAGATGCTACCTTTATCCAAGCTTTGGCACTTCCCAACCACCCCAGTATCTCCATCACTCTTTCTCCAATTACCTCTCCCCAAAATTGCCCTCCTATCATATCCACTACCCCCACCAATGAATACCCACTCAAAGCTCATGATGACTAATACTATCCCGTAGAGGTTGCCCACAAGGTTCCTAAATCATACAAGCAGAGCCCTCGGGATGAGCTTTACGCTAAATATGAGAAAGTCACAGGAAGAGAAGGGCGAGATGGGATACCCAGGAGGCTGAAAGACATAGAAAAGTCCATAAGGAACAAGCAAGGAAGGGGAGACCAGGGTAGCATGGTCCACAAAGAACTGTCTGTGTCCCCTGACGTTTGCCTGCCCGCGGGGTTCAAAGTGCCAAAATTTAACTTGTATGATGGTGTGGAGATACGGTAGCCCACCTGAGGGTTTATGTAGTGAAATGAGAATTGTTGGCGAGAAAGATGATTTGTTGATGGCGTATTGCAGTGAGAGCCTGACTGGGGCAGCTTTGGAATGGCATGGTCGTCAAGATGTCGAGAAGTGGCATACATTGGATGACATGGCTCAAGATTTTGTGCAACACTTTCAGTACAATATAGATATTGTCCCAGATCGCTCCTCCCTATCTCAGATTGAAAAGAAACCCAAGGAAAGTTTTAGGGAATTTTGGTTCAAATGGAACGAACAAGTTGCTCTGGCCAGTCCTCCCATTGATAGAAAAGATGTTGCTGAGTCCCGCCAACGACATGATCCAATGGGCATTCCTACTAAATGCTTTTAGCCTCAATAAAAACCCCATGAACATCCCCAAACTCCACATAATCCACCCCAGTATTATCCGCCGAACAACATCCGACCATCTGTCCAACCACCGGGTCACTTCCTAAGGCGAGCACCAGCATCCCAAAATTCACGTGTGCCTTCATAGCATTTTCAAGCATCCAACAATCCCAGAAAACTGAGGCATGGCGGGAAACAAAGACAAAAAGATAATTTCACGCCCATTGGAGAATCCTACACAAGTCTATTTGAAAAGTTAAAGCATTCTGGCCTGATTGAGCCGCTCCTCGATTATACTTCAGACCCATATGCGAAGGAAAGTCAGCACCAAATAGGTTTGACCGTAAATTCTCAGGACCCTCCTAGAAAATGGGACCTAGTTTAAATTTCAAAATAATCATGAGTAGCATAATATAGAATAAATGTACCCCAAAGAATATAAGTTGGTTTCAAAGTTTGCATGCTTAAGATAGGATTCAATTAGGAGTTCTCAGGACCCTCCTGGAAAATGGGACCTAGTTTAAAATTCAAAACAATCATGAGTAGTAAAATCTAGCATAAATGTATTCCAAAGGAATATAAGTTGGCTTAAAAGCTTGCATGTTTGAGATAGAATCCAATTAGGAGTTTTCAGGACCCTCCTGGAAAATGGGACCTAGTTTAAATTTCAAAACAATCATGAGTAGCATAATTTGGCATAAATATACCCCAAAGGAATATAAGTTGGCTTCAAAGTTTGCATGTTTAAGATAGGATTCAATTAGGAGTTGTCCGGACCCCCCTGAATAATGGGACCGAGTTTTAAGATTTCCATTAGATCACAAGATGTAGCGTAAATTCTCTTGTAGGGTAATATAATTCAGTCGTAAAATTGTCATTTTTAAGAAAAGACTTGATTTTGATTTTGATTTTGAGGACCTTCCTGGATAATAGGATGTAGTTCTAAGACCCTCTTAGATAATAGGACTTAGCGGAAGTAATACTTTTAGAAGATATAACTTAGGTTTATAATTGTCGTTCAATTAAGAGTTGTCACGACCTCCTTGGATAATAGGACCTAGCTTTCAAATTCTTAGTAATAGTTTGTAGAAGAATTCAGTTTAACACTCACCTATGTGCGCAGCTACCAAACCGGGGTAGAAAATTTTCATTGTTTTGTCTATTTTTGTTGAAATCAGGAGCCCACCTGGAGAACAACGGAATATATTTCAAGTTCAGCAATCAGGAGCCCGCTTCGAGAATATGGGAATGCATTTCAAGTTCAGCAGTCAGGAGCGGGTATGGAGAACATGGGAATACATTTCAAGTTTAGTAATCAGGAGCCTGCTTGGAGAGCATGGGAGTACATTTCAAGTTTAGAAATCAGAAGCCCGCCTGAAAAAGCATGGGAATACATTTCAAGTCAGTAGTCAGGAGCCCGCCTGGAGAACAAAGGGATACATTCAAGTCAACAGTCATGAGCCCGCGTAGAGAATAAGGGAATACAATTCAAGTCAGCAGTCAGGAGCCCGCCTGGAGAACAAGGGAGTACAATTCAAGTCAGCAGTCAGGAGCCCGCCTGGAAAGCATGGGAGTATATTTCAAGTTTAGCAGTCAGAAGCCCGCCTGGAAAGCATGGGAATACATTCAAGTTTAGCAATCAGGAGCCGCCTGGAAAGCATGGGAATACATTAAAGTTTAGCAATCAGGAGCCCGCCTGGATAGCTTGGGAATACATTTCAAGTTTAGCAATCAGGAACCCGCCTGAAGAGCAAGGGAATACATTTCAAGTTTAGCAATTAGGAGCCCGCCTGAAGAGAAAGGGAATACATTTCAAGTTTAAAAATCAGGAGCTCGTCTGAAGAGCAAGGGAATATATTTCAAGTTTAGCGGTCAGGAGCCCGCCTGGAGAACAAGGGAGTACATTTCAAGTTTAGCAATCAGGAGCCCGCCTAGAGAGCATGGGAATACATTTCAAGCTCATCAATTAGGAGCCCGCCTGGAGAGCATGGAAATACATTTCAAGTTCAGCAGTCAGAAGCTCGCCTGGAGAGCAAGGGAATACAATTCAAGTTTAGAAATCAAGAGCCCGCCTGGAGAGCAAGGGAATACATTTCAAGTTTAGCAGTCAGGAGCCCGCCTGGAGTGCAATCAAGAGCCCGCCTGAAGAGTAAGGGAACACATTTCAAGTTTAGCTGTCAGGAGCCCGCCTGGTGAGCATGGGAATACATTTCAAGTTCAGCAATCAGGAGCCCGCCTGGAGAACATGGGAATACATTTCAAGTTCATCAATCAAGAGCCCGCCTAGAAAGCAAGGGAAACATTTCAAGTTCAACAATTAAGAGCCCGCCTGGAGAGCATGGGAATATATTTCAAGTTGGACAGTCAAGCATCCATCTGAAGAAAGGGAAAACATCTCACATTACAATTCAAGTCAACAACAGAGGAATTTCACTTGGAGAATACAAGTCACCACGACAACAAGAGCTACAGGATCAAGTTTGATGATATAGATAGGTTTTTGCAATTCATAGATAATAATTTAGTCTAGCTTCTTTTATTTTGTCATGGTGTAATAAGGGGTTCATTAAGCAGCAGCAGTAACAGTGAAATCACAGCTTCATGGTAGTCCCAACTACCAAACATTCTTGAACTACACTAACCTGATTCCTTTTTAGCGAAGAATATGTAGGCAACCTCAAAAGTAGGGTGCGGTCAAATCTTTCAAAAATGCTTCTCATGGAGTATTCAAACGGGCAAAAATCGCTAGTATCCGCTCACTTTATCTTTGCCTAAAAACTCTTCTTGTTTCCGAGCAAAGAGGGACAGCTGTGAGCACGTGAATTTTTTCCTACATGAAAATAGCTCCTAAAAATAGATCAAAAAATAATTTTCATTAATTTTAGGAATTTTTCTTTATTTATTTTCATTTCATGCATTTTTAAGATTTTTAAATTATAGAAAAATCCTAAAAATTGTCATTTTTAAAGTTAGCATTTTTCTTTAGTTTTAAATTAATTAGTTTTTTTGATGTTAAAAATAAATAAAGAATTTTAATTTTTACAAAAATAGATTAATTTAGGATTTCAATTATTTAAAGAAAAGAAAAAAGGAGAAAAGAAAATTAGGAAGAATATATTTAGGTTTGTTTCTTTTAAAATACTTGGTTTGGGCCAATTCCTAAAAAAGAGGCCCAATTTCCTTCTTTCTTGCCCAACCCAATACCATACCCAAATACCCATTACCCTTTACCCTAATCCCTCACGTAAAAGGAGACCTAACACACAAAGGAGGGAAGAGATTTTTCCATAGAAAAGACGTCAAATCCTAAAGCGGATATACCCAAAAAGGGCGCAGAACTTCGATCCCTAATTCTATGAAGAACCCGAAAAACAAAGAAGAGAAAACCTTCCCTCTTTACAACCAGAAAATCCCTTCTCAAGCATAAACCAGACGGATCCCCTACCTCAAAGTTTCAAAAATAACAAAAAGTAAATAAAAGGAACAACGAGGAATGTAAATCTGGTCCGATCATTGCTACAGTACTTCTACATCTCACGGGTGTTCGATTGCGACTTTGATTTTAGATGTCGAAGCTGTTTGCTGCTGTTTCCCCTTCAATTAGTAGTTGAACACCAATTAGAAGTTATTTTCGACCTTTATTTGGTTATTTTAAAGTCTTATTACTACTGTCCAGGCATTAATCACTGTTCTGATTATGTGTTCATCATTCGAATCAAATCAACATGTTCATTTTGGAGTGACAGTATGTGAAACGTGAATCGTGTTTTTACATGGGAGTTTAATGGTTTTTTTTGTCTTTACTGATTTGCATATCCTAATTGTTAAGCATGAGTTATAATCAAAATGAAATTGTGATCCTTATGTTTGATAAAAGTTGTGTAGTAATGGGTGATGAGAAGAGTTTTGTTCTTGTCTTGTATAGTTGTGACTTACAAAGTTAGCTATTAATTGGTCGGGCTGTTAAATTTGAAGCCAAAAGTCGGATTAAATAAATACGGGATTAGCAGACTTGAATTAAGAGCTGAGCATCTCCTGTTTATATTTGGATATTGTTATATATGAACTGTAATTATAGTAAAGTTACTTATTCCTCCTTGATTTCATTAAGGTTTGTAACTAAAAGGTTTGTGAACTCTGTAATAGTGTTGTTGATTGTTGGAAGAGGCTGTCAACAAAGATTTCCTAGAAAACAAGTATAATTACAATGGCATATACTTGCATCACTTGATAATCTTAGTCATGGATCGTTATTTCAAAATGAGATATTTAAGCATTTTTATTATAAGTTGAAGTGAAAATCGGCTTTATGTGAATTAGAATTCCCACGTATGTGCTTCTTGTTCTCGATATGGTAAAGAAATCTTCATTCTGGTTTTAGCACTTCTTGGCAAAGTGGGGACTTGGTAGTTCTTATTTCCAAAATGTATAATCCCTTGATCTCAATTGATTAGTGAAATCTTTTCTTCTAGTTCGACCTTAGGATCAATCATTCGGCAGCTACAACTCCTAAGTTCGTTTAGCGCTTAATTAATTTTAACCCTTTAGAAATCGAGGCGCGCCATTTAGCAAATTTCCATGGCCCTCGCAAAGTTAAAAATGCACAGTTGCGTTAGGCGCATTATTTTAATAACTTACCTTCCTAAACTTGGGTGTACATTTTATGTGACCCAACTCCAAATCCTTATAACATTGAACAAAATGTGCTTCGGTTTGTGGGTGCATTTCATGTGACGCGATCCAAAGACATATTTTAGATGACGTTAAATCTTCTTTAAAAATAAATAAAAGTGGTTTGAAGTTAAAAATGCTCATAGGTTCAAAATATTTTAAAATCAGATAACAGGCCAATAACAATAGTTGAGTGACCGTGATGGTACCACGGAACTCGGGAGTGCCTAACACCTTCTCCCGGGTTAAAAGAATTCCTTACTCGGATTTCTGTGTTCGCGGACTATAATACAGAGTCAATCCTTTCCTCGATTCGGGATTTGAACCGGTGACACCACAAATCTCCCAAGTGGTGACTCTGAATTCTTTAATTAAATAATCTCATTTCGATTGTCCTTTAATTGAAAAAACTCCTTTTATTATACCCCTTTCGGGGGTGTAGTAAAAAAGGAGGTGTGACAACTGGTGACACCCTGATAACAGGCTGTGTTGATTTTTTCACAGATTGTACTATTTCACTGTTTCTATTGAGATTTAATCATGTTAATGACTTAATTGTACTGTTTTAATTGTTTAAAAATGAATTGTGTGTTTTGTCGGCTAGCCCTGTCTTCACGAGAGGCGCTATCACGATCGGGTATGGGTGTAGGGTCTTGACAGTAGTTATGGTTTTGCTTATTTAAAATCTTAAACCTTCTTGATTATTATACTGAGTCAAACCATAAAATGGAAATTATAATAAAACAATAAAAGTAGAAGAACAATATTGCAGAGAAAGAGAGAGGAAATTCTTATTGAACTTTTGGATGAATTACAATGGAATAGAATCATCTATTTATAGGGAGAGAGTGACTTAGACACCAAGTAATATACCCTAGAATCTCTCTAAATATAGACATTCACCATACATAAAATTCTATTTATAATACTCCCCCTGAATGTCTATTCAACAAATAATGTGCCTCGTTAAAAGCTTAACTAAAATAAAACCCAATGGGAAACAAATTCTAGAAAAGGAAAAAGAGTACACATATCTAATAATGCGCCTTTTGGTTGCCTCGTTAAAAACCTTGCAAGGAAAACCCAGTGGGACAAAACCTTGAAAGGAAAAAAGAGTGGAACGCGCATTAATTCCCTCTGATGAGAGCATCAATTCACATCCTTGAGCCTTCACATCCCAATCTTGTACACTAGCTTCTTGAAGGTTGACGTCGGTAGAGATTTGGTGAACAAATCAGTCATATTATCGCTTGAACGAATTTGTTACACATTAATATCACCATTCTTTTGAAGATCATGTGTGAAAAATAATTTTGGTGAAATGTGCTTTGTCCTATGTCCTTTTACGAATCCTCCCTTTAATTGGGCTATGCATGCCGCATTGTCTTCATATAAAATTATGGGTAGTTTTCCACATTTCATACCACATTTGTCTTGAATTATAGACCTCAACCACACACATTCTCGACTTGCTTCATGAACATCAATTATCTCAGCATGATTAGATGAAGTAGCCACAATTGATTGCTTAGTCGATGTCCAATAAATGGCAGTGCCTCCACATGTAAACACATAGCACGTTTGAGATCAAGCCTTGTGTTGGTTAGATAAATACCCAGCATCGGCATAACCAACAAGATTGAGATTGTAGTTATTTCCATAAAATAAGCTCATATCGGTAGTTCCTTTTAGATACCACAATATGTGTTTGATTCCATTCCAATGTCTCCTTGTAGGAGTAGAGCTATATCTTTCTAAGACATTAACTAAAAAAGTTATGTCAGGTCTTATAGTGTTAGCAAGAAACACTAGTGCACCAATTGCACTAAGATATGATACTTCTGGACCAAGTAGCTCTTCATTCTATTCTTGAGGTCGGAATAGATCCTTATTCATATCAAGTGATCGAACAACCGTCAGAGTACTTAATGGATGTGCTTCATCCATGTAAAAGCTTCAATACCTTTTCTATGTAGGAAGATTGATGAACAAAAATTTCGTTTGCCAAATGTTCAATTTGCAAACCAAGACATAATTTTGTCTTTCCGAGATCTTTCATCTCGAATTCCTTCTTTAAATAATCAATTTCCTTTTGGATTTCTATAGGAGTTCCAATAAGGTTTATATCATCAACATATACAAAAGGTACAACAAATTCCAAAGTTGTTTTCAGTAACGACCCGACTGGTCGTTTTTCCTTTTTAGAACCTCGTTCCCTTAAATAAAACTTCCCACGCTTGCTTTAGCTAATTTACAACTTGCGGGGATGGTTGGTTCGGGAGTTGGAAGAGTTTCGAGTAAAAATATGTCCTATTATTTCTTTAAGATTCTCTTAAAATACCAAGTTTGACTTCGAACAACTGAATTCATGATTTGACGATCCCGGAGGGTCCGTGAAAAAAATGGGACCTGGACGTGTGTCCGAAATTAAAATCTGAGGTCCCTACCCCGAGTAATGAATTTTTATTGGAAATGGTTAAATTGAAGTTTTAAAGAATTAAAAAAAACTAAGAAATCATTGATTTCCTCGGTAACATGCTCGAATTTTGGTTCTGAAGCTTGGTACAGGTCCGAAATATCAGTTAAGACTTGCCCGTAAAAATTTGGTCTCAATCCGAGTAGTTTAAGGGCGTTTTGGCATGTTAGAGGAGAATTAAGAACTTAAAGTTCATTAGTTTGATTCCTTTGGTTTTAGGTGTGATTCCTAGAATTAGTGTTGTTTTGTGTGTTCTGAGGCTTCGAGTAGGCCCGCCTCATAATTTCAGACTTGTCGGTATGTTCAGGCGGGGCTTGGGAGCCCCAAGCGTCAAAGGAGAGAGGTTCGAATAAAGTAGGAAAGTTGAAGAATAGCTGAAGGTTTTCCGCTTAAGTCATAACCGCATCTGCGGTTCTAAGACCGCAGAAGCGGGACCGCAGATGCATTTCCGCAGATGCATTTCAGTCCATCGCAGAAGTGGCCAATGGCCAGGCCAGGAGAAACCGCAGGTGTGCTGGAAAGCCGCAAAAACGGCTTCGCAGAAACGGACCTCAGGCCGCAGAAGCGGACCTCAAACCGCAGAAGCGGTCTAGCCATTTTCGCCTAGTTCTGCAGATGCGGTCCTCCTTTTGCAGGTGCGGGACCGCAGATGCAGAAATCGCTGGGTAGTGAGTTCATTTAATTCGAGCTCAAAGGCCATTTATTTCATTACTACTGTACACTTGGGCGATTTGGGGCTTCCAAAGAGAGGATTTCAACATAGCATTGTGAGGTAAGTAATATCCACTCATCCTTAGTTTAATTACACGTACATTAGGTAGATTCAATACTAAAAACTAAGTAAAATAAAAAGGGTTAGAGCTAGACCTAGGGTTTTAATAAATCTAAGATTTAACCATGAAATTAGATATGAAATGAAGTAGAAATCATAAGTTATTGATCCTTAAGTCATAGAGAACAACTTTCTTCGAAAAATCTCAGAATCCGGGCATGTGGGCCCGGGGTCAGAATTTAGGAAACTTGTGAAAAAGGTTAGGAAATTGCTTAAATAGTTAGAATTCAACCTTTTAAGCCTTTATAGACTAGTTCTTACTTTATTTAACTAGTTTGTGATCGTTCGGCTCAGAATTGAGGGCTTGGGCGTGTTCTTGATATTGGAACTGCACTTTCGAGCGAGGTGAGTCTCATTTCTAACCTTGTAAGAGGGAAATGTCCCTATGGGCATAATAATTGAATTATTTGTCATTGTATTTAGGGGCTACATACGCACTAGGTGATGAGAGTCCGTGCGTAGCAACTATTATGGGCTACATACGCACTAGGTGATGAGAGTCCGTGCGTAGCAACTATTATGCTAAGTCCGGGTAGTTTAGGACTCATAAGCATGCTTTACGTGATATTATAGTACAATTTGATTAACTTGGATTCGTATGAACTCTTTTGATTAAGAAAAATGAGACTAGAGAATGGACCTTATCATGATTGGTCCTTTAAAAGAGAATAATTGGCATTTCTATGTATGGCTATTCCTCATGTATATATTGATTGTTGTTGTTGCTTGTCAATGAGCTTTTTTCTGTTTGACCGCATCACACAGATGATTCGCGAGCAGGGTAATAGATGCATCTATGGTTCGATCCATTCGACCCTTGGCAGTGCAAAATTTACTTTTATGTTGGATCGGGCCGTATGTTCCTCGGTGATTTTCTGTGCATGACTTATTTGGCATTCTATTGTGGGTTAGACTTCATAATTGCTTAAATATATAAATGGACGCTCATGATGAAAATCTAAAGGAAGAGTTGTTGTGTTATACTTACTAATCTTTACGTTTTGAGTTATTTCTGCTTATTATAAATTCTCCTCATTTTACATGACCTTAGTAAGTATCGAGTCGACCTCTCGTCTCTACTTCTTCGAGATTAGACGGGATACTTACTGGGTACATAGTGTTTATGTACTCATGCTACACTTCTGTACTTAAATGTACAGGATCTGAGGCAGGTGGATCTGGTTATCATTCTAGTGCGCACCCGTGAGCTGACTTGGGACTTCTACAGTGTGCTGGTTTTCCTCTATGTCGACCCGCAGCCGAAGAAGTCTTTCCATTGTACTTCTATTTTCTGTCTATCCTGATTCAGATAGTAGGATAGTAAAATATTCTTTTGGGTGCATATTCTACTAGCTGCCCGTAGTTTGTGACATCAGGTTCTGGCATACACATTGGTAGACTTGTTTTTGGGTTGTATTATTATGCTACTTACATCATTTATCACTTTCGGCTTTGAACCCAATTAGAGTATTTATCTCACTTAAATTTGATGATATTAACCTAAAAAGTTAGAAATGTTTTCCGTACTTGGCTTGCCCGACAATGGTGTTGGGCCCCTTCATGACCTATTATGGAAATGGGTCGTAACAACATTGTATCAGAGCAATAGGTTCACATAGGTGTCACGAGTTATGGGCAAACCTAATAGAGTCTTGTAGATCGGTAGGGAGACGTCTGTATTTATCTTCGAGAGGCTATAGAGTATTAGGAAGTCTACTCTTTATTCATTTCCTATCATGCAGTGGTTAGTGTAGTAAATTTCCCTTTTCTACTCTCTCGCAAATGGTGAGGACTCGTGCAGCCGACATTCCAGACCCGGGAGGAGCTGCTCCCCCCGTTGCTAGGGGACGAGGTAGAGGCCGAGGGAGGACACTGGCCCATGGTAGGGGATGAGGGCATCCCAGAGCCATTCCCGTAGCACCACCAGCAGATCAAGTGGGGGATCCTATTATTAAGGAGCAGGGCGAGGTACCCACCCTGGCGAATTTCATGACAGCATCGGGATTTCAGGAGGTCATGGGCCGCATGCTACGATTCATGGACACTATGATTCAGGCTGGTTTATTTCCAGCGGACCCAGCTACTTCACAAGCAGGGGGGAGCCCAGACCCCCACTGCTCAGGCTCCAGGTCACGCAGCTATGGTATATCAGACTTTGGGTGCACTACCTACAGATGAGGCCCAACCAGTCGCTGCAGTGGTACCCCAGCCCAGGCCAGCTGTGGACAGGGATCCGCAGAAGTTATTGGACAGATGGACTAGGCTTCACCCTTCAGTCTTCGGGGGTGAATGTCATGAGGATGCCCAGGACTTCATTGACAGGTGTAGGGACAGACTGCACAACATGAGGATATTAGAGTCGTAGGGAGTTGACTTCACCACTTTTCAGCTGGAGGGCAGGGCCCGTAGATGGTGGCAGTCTTATGAACTTGCCAGGCCAGTTGGTTCTCCTCCCCTCACTTGGGGTGAGTTCACACAGCTGCGGTATCAGTTTTAGAATTTAGAGTAGGGTCAGATGTCAGTGACCGATTATAAGGCGCGTTTCTCTGAGTTATCTCGATATGCACTTATGATACTCCCTACAGAGGTAGAGAGAGTGCGGGGGTTTGTTACGGGGTTACACCCCACTATCTCATCTGGTATGGCTCGAGAGGTAGAGATGGGTACAGAGTATTAGCTAGTGATTGAGATTGCTCACGGGATTGCGGGTTATCGTTTGAGGGGTCGAGAGCAGATGCTGCAAAATAAGCGAGCTAGATTTTCAGGAGAGTTCATAGGTTCCCCAGCTAGGGGTAGAGGTCACTTTGGGAGGGGTAAGCCTAGCAGGTCCTCACATTCAATACCACCACCCCCTCCCCGAGGTGCCCTAGTGAAGCCTTATTTCAGTGCGATGCCGGAGGGTTTTTACCGCCCACCAGCTACTTATGCTTCCTCCGGCGGGTATTCTGGGTATCAGGATTCTTCTAGTACTCATTTCAGCGCCGTGCTAGAGAGTTCCTATCTTCCGCCAGCTATCCAGGGTTCTTCCAGTGGGTATTCGGGTCAGCAGACTCAGACTCCAAGGCAGCAGGCTATGGTGACTAGAGCGTGCTACGAGTGTGGAGATCCGGGTCACCTAAAGAGGACTTGCCCCGGGCTTCGGGGGTAAGGTAGTACAGCAGGGTCAGTAGCCTGTGATTCTAGCACCAGCTGCCCAACCACCTAGAGGTAGAGGGCAGTCTGGTAGGGGCTGTCCTAGGGGCGAAGGCCAGACAGGGAGAGGTCAGCCTGCTATTGCATAGTCAGGTGGAGGCCAGCCAGCCGGCACTCAAGCTAGGTTCTATGCTCTTCCCGCTAGGCTAGATGCATTGGCCTTAAATGCCGTCATCACAGGTATTATTTCCGTTGGTGGTAGGGATGCTTCGGTATTATTTGATCCAGGGTCTACTTATTCATATGTATCATCTCTGTTCGCTCACTTCCTGGTTATTTCTCCTGAGCCTTTAGGTGTTCCTGTTCATGTGTCCACTCCTGTGGGTAATTCTGTGGTTGTGGATCGGATCTACCAATTCTATGTGGTTGCTTTTTGTGGTTTCGAGACTAGAGTAGATCTTCTGTTGCTGGATATGATCAATTTTTAGTTCATCCTGGGTAGGGATTGGTTATATCTATATCACGCTATCCTTGATTGCCATGCCAAGACTGTTTCACTAGTAATGCCAGGATTGCTAAGATTAGAGTGGAAGGGTTCCACAGTTGATACGCCTAGCAAGGTTATTTCCTTCCTAAAGGCTCAGCACATGGTCGGGAAAGGGTGTTTGTCTTACTTAGCTTATGTTCGAGACACCACTGCAGAGTCTCTGATAATCGATTCAGTGCTAGTAGTCCGAGAGTTCGCTGATGTTTTTCCTTCTGATCTTCTCGGCATGCCTCCAGATCGTGATATTGATTTCTATATTGATTTTGCCCCAGGCACTCAGGATATATCTATTCCACCGTACCGTATGGCTCCTAAGGAGTTGAAAGAGTTGAAGGAGCAGCTAGAGGAGTTGTTAGCAAAGAGGTTAGTTAGGCCCATTGTATCGCCTTGGGGCACACCTGTGCTATTTGTGAAGAAGAAGGATGGTACTATACAAATGTGCATTGATTACCGCCAGTTGAACAAGGTCACCATCAAGAACAAGTACCCTTTGCCTCGTATTGATGATTTGTTTGAGAAGATGCAGGGCGCTAGGGTGTTCTCTAAGATTGACCTGAGGTCAGGGTATCATCAACTGATGATTTGGGACTCGGATGTTCCAAAGACTGCATTCAAGACTAGATTTGGCCACTATGAGTTTTTGGTGATGTCCTTCGGCTTGACTAATGCCCCAACGACATTTATGGATTTGATGAATAGGGTATTCATGCCTTATATTGATTCCTTTGTTATCGTCTTCATTAACGACATCTTGATATACTCACGTAGCCTGGGGGAGCACGAGCAGCTTTTGAGAGTAGTGCTTCAGACCTTACGAGAGCAGAAGTTATTTGCTAAGTTCTCCAAGTGTGAGTTTTGGCTAGAGTCAGTGGCATTCTTGAGGCATGTTGTGTCAGGAGAGGGAATTAAGGTGGATCCCAAGAATATTGAGGTAGTTCAGAGTTGGCCATGCCCTACTTCAATGACCGAGATCAGGAGTTTCCTGGGATTAGCAGGTATACCGGCGATTTGTGCAGGGATTTTCATCCATTGCATCACCTTTTACCAGGTTAACCCAGAAGGGTGATCCATTTCGTTGGTCCGATGATTGTGAGGAGAGCTTTCAGAAGCTCAAGAAAACTTTGACTACGGCACCAGTTCTTGTATTGCCTTCCGGCTCAGGGATGTATACGGTATATTGTGACGCTTCACGCATTGGCTTAAAATACGTATTGATGCAGGAGGGGCAAGTTATTTCATATGCTTCACCTCAGTTGAAGGTTCACGAAAAGAATTACCCTGTTCACGATCTAGAGTTGGCGGCGATTATTCATGCTCTTAAGATATGGAGGCATTATTTATACGGGGTGGCATGTGAGGTTTATACCGATCATCGCAGCTTGTAGCACCTATTCAAGAAGTGGGACCTCAATTTGAGGCAGTGTAGGTGGCTGAAGTTACTAAAGGATTATGATATCACCATTCTTTATCATCCGAGCAAGGTAAATATGGTCGCGGATGCCTTAAGCAGAAAGGCGGAGAGTATGGGCAGTTTGGCCTTCATTCCAGCAGAGGAGAGGCCACTAGCTTCGGACATTCAGTCTTTGGCTAACAGACTTGTAAGGTTAGACATTTCAGAGCCCAGTCGAGTTCTAGCATGTGTGGTTGCTCAGTCTTCGTTATTGGGGCAGATTAAGGCACGATAGTTCGATGATCCATATTTGGCGGTTCTCAGAGAGATGGTGCTTTAGGGAGGTTCTAAGGAGGTTTCTATGGGCGAGGATGGTGTCTTGCGACTCCAGGGTCATCTATGTGTTCCTAATGTTGATGGTTTGAGAAACAGGATCCTAGATGAGGCACACAATTCACGGTATTCTATCCACCCGGGAGTTACAAAGATGTATCGTGATTTGAGGCAGCATTACTGGTGGCGTGGGATGAAGAAAGACATAGTAAAGTATGTGACTAAGTGTTTGAATTGTCGGCAGGTCAAGTATGAACATCAGAGACCGGGTGGCCTACTTCAGTAGGTGCCTATACCAGAGTGGAAGTGGGAACGCATCACCATGGACTTCGTAGTTGGGTTGCCGCGGACTTTACGAAAGGTTGATTCAGTGTGGGTCATTGTGGATAGGTTGACCAAGTCGGCCCATTTCATTCCAGTGGCGACTACTTATACAGCAGAGAGGTATGCTCAGATTTATATTATAGAGATAGTCTGATTACATGGTGTGCGTTTCCATCATATCAGACCGAGGCCCTCAGTTCAATTCATATTTCTGGAGAGTCGTTCAGAGTGAGTTGGGGACCCGTGTAGAGTGGACAGTTCAGATTTTAGAAGATATGCTAAGAGCATATGTGATTGACTTTGGAGGGCAGTCGGATCAGTTCTTGCCTATAGCGGAGTTTGCGTACAACAACAACTATCAGTCCAGCATAGAGATGGCCCCGTATGATGCTTTATATGGCCGACACTGTCGTTCTCCTTTCGGGTGGTTTGAGCCCAGTGAGGCTAAGTTACTTGGGACAGATTTGGTATAGGATGCCTTGGATAAGGTAAAGTTGATCCAGGAGAGACTTCGCACAGCTCAGTCCAAACAGAAGAGCTATGCGGATCAGAAGGTGCGTGATGTATCATTTATGGTTGGCGAGAAGGTTCTCTTGAAAGTCTCGCCCATGAAGGGGATTATGAGGTTCGGGAAGAAGGGCAAGTTGAGCCCAAGGTTTATTGGCCCCTTGGAAGTGTTGAGATGAGTTAGGGAGGTTGCCTATAAGCTTGCTTTACCCCCAGTTTATCGGGAGTTCACCCAGTTTTTCACGTTTTTATGCTTCGAATGTATCATGCTGACCTATCCCACGTGTTGGACTTCAGTACTATTCAGTTAGATGAGAGTTTGGGCTATGAGGAGGAGCCAGTTGCCATTGTTGATAGGCAGGATTGCCAGTTGAGGTACAAGAGGATTTTTGCGGCGAGAGTTTAGTGGAGGGGCCAACCGGTCGAGGAGGCGACCTGGGAGTCCGAGGAGGACATGCGGAGCAGATATCCCCACTTATTTAGCAGTCCAGGTACTTTTCTATGTCCGTTCGATGAAGAACATTTGTTTAAGAGGTGGAGAATGTAACGACTCGACTGGTCGTTTTGCCTTTTTAGAACCCCATTCCCTTAAATAAAACTTCCCGCGCTTGCTTTAGCTAATTTATAACTTGCGGGGACAGTTGGTTCAGGAGTTGGAAGAGTTTTGAGTAAAAATATGTCCAATTGTTTCTTTAAGATTCTCTTAAAAGATCAAGTTTGGCTTCTATCAACTTTTTGGGAAAACGGATCCGTATTCGTGATTTGTTGGTCTCGCAGTGTCCGCGGGAAAATATGGGACCTGTCCGTGTGTCTGGAATTGAATTCCGAAGTCCCTAGCCCAAGTAATGAATTTTTGTTGGAAATTGTTAAATTAAAGTTTTAAAGAATTAAAGAAACTAATAAATCATTGATTTCCTGGGTACCGGTCTTGAATTTTTGTTCTAAAGCTTGGTACAGGTCCGAAATATCAGTTAAGACTTGCCCGTAATGATTTGGTGTCAATCCGAGTAGTTTAAGGACGTTTTTGCCCGTTAGAGGAGAATTAAGAACTTAAAGTTCATTAGTTTGATTCCTTTGGTTTTAGGGGGTGATTCCTAGAATTAGTGTTGTGTTGTGTGTTCCGAGGGTTCGAGTAGGTCCGCCTCGTGATTTCAGACTTGTCGGTATGTTCGGGCAGGGATAGGGAGCCCCGAGCGTCAAACGAGCAAGGTTCGAGTGAAGTAGGAAAGTTGAAGAATAGCTAAAGGTTTGCTACTTCTATCATAACCGCATCTACCGTTCTAGGACCGCAGATGCGGTCAGTCTATCGTAAACGCGGCTAATGGCCAGGCCAGGAGAAACCGCAGGTGCGACTCATAAGCCGCAGAAGTGGCTCCATAGAAGCGGACCTTAGGCCGCATAAGCGGCTCCGTAGAAGTGGACCTCAGACTGCAGAAGCGGTCCAGCCATTTTCGCCCAGTTTCGCAGATGCGGTCCTCCTTTTGTAGGTGTGGGACCGCAGATGCGAAAATCGTTGGGCAGTGAGTTCGTTTGATTCGAACTCAACAGCCATTTATTTCATTACTACTCTACACTTGGGTGATTTGGGGGCTTCCAAAGAGATTATTTCAACATAGCATTGTGAGGTAAGTAATATCCACTCATCCTTAGTTTAAATACACGTACATTAGGTAGATTCAACACTAAAAACTAAGTAAAATCAAAGGGTTAGAGCTAGACCTAGGGTTTTAATAAATCTAAGATTTAACCATGAAATTTTCTATAAAATGAAGTAGAAATCATATATTATTGACCCTTAGGTCATAGAGAACAACTTTCTTCGAAAAATCTCGGAATCCGGGCACGTGGGCCCGGGGTCGTAATTTAGGAAACTTGTGAAAAAGGTTGGGAAATTACTTAAATAGTTAGAATTCGACCTTGTAATCCTTTATTGACTAGTTCTTACTTTATTTAACAAGTTTGTGATCGTTCGGCTCCGAATTGAGGGCTTGTGCTTGTTCTTGATATTGGAAGTGCACTTTGAAGCGATGTGAGTCTCATTTCTAACCTTGTAAGAGGTAAATGCCCCATAGGCATAATAATTGAATCATTTGTCATTGTATTCGGGGTCTACATACGCACTAGGTGACGAGATTCCGTGCGTAGCAACTATTATGCTAAGTTGTGACGACCCGACCCGTCATCTCATATGTTACCGCCCCGTTTTCGACATTTATTGCTTCTTCATGTTTCGTTATCGGCATTCGGTGAGTTAGAGTTGAATTGGTTTGGTTTAGTAGATAATGAGACACTTAGTCTCTTTAAGGAAGGTTTGCTTTGGAAAGGTCAACTGGATGTTGACTTATGAGTTAGAGGGCTTGGATGGGATTTCCGTTGATTCGGTTAGCTTCGGGAGATGAATTATGACTTAGGAGTGCGGTCGCAATTGATTTTGGAGGTCCGGTGTAGAATTACGCTTGAATTGGCGAAGTTAGTATTTTGGCGAATTTCGGTTGGTAGGTAAGATTTTGGTCCGGGGGTCAGAATGGAATTTCGAGAGTTGCAGTAGTTTCATTAGGCGATTTTGGATGTGTGTGCGAAATTTTAGGTCATTCGGTGGTGTTTTGATCTGGTTTTTGATCAAATGCGTATTTCGGAAGTTTTGAAGAAACTTAGGCTTGAATCCGATGTGATTTAATGGTTTTAGCGTTGTTTGATGTGTTTTGAAGATTGGAACAAGTTTGAATAATGCTTTAGGATGTGTTGGTGCTTTTGTTTGAGGTTCCGAGGGCCTCGGGGTGATTTCGGGTGGTCAATCGGACCATTTTTGGACTCTAAAGATAGCAGGTTTTTCAGCTGTTGGTGTTGCAGAGAATTGTTCCTCGCGTTCATGGGGGGAGAGTCGCGAACTCGTAGAGGAAACTTGAGGGCCAGGAATTTTGGCCTACGCGTTCGCGTCAGGGGGCCTCGCGATCGCGTAGGGGAAGCAGGTGAAGCATCGCGTTTGCGTAAAGGAGGATCGCGTTTGCGTAAGTGAAGGACCCAAGCCTTCGCGTTCGCGTGGATGAAGTCGCGTTCGCGAAGGGCATTTTTTGCAGAGTTATTATTTGGTCATTGCGAATGCGGGAGGACCCTCGCGTTCGCGTAGAGTAAATTACCTGGGCAGAAGGGTTTTATTTGAATATTTCCTCTGCGAGTCTATCCATTTTTCCTCCATTGTTGAGCACCTTGAGAGCTTTTTGGTAGAAATTGGAGAGGGTTTCAACGGGAATTGATAGGAGGTGAGTCCTATGGCCTAGAAACATCATTTTATTGAAGAATCAACCTTTAAATTCATGGAAATTTGAGTAAAAATTGGAATAACTAGGGCTTGGCTTTTGAAATGAAAATTTGGGATTTGAGAGGGCATTTGAACTCCGATTTTGATAAATTTGATATGTATGGACTCGTGGCTAGATGAGGAATCCGGTGATGCAAATTTTGTAATTTTTCGAGAAGTGGGCCCGGGCTCGGGTTTCGCCAACTTCGTGATTTTCAATGTTTTTTGAGTCTTTTCGATTAGGTTATGTTTCCTTAGCCTATTGTAATGTATTGCTTGTGGTTTTGATCATATTCGATGCGCGAGGAGGTCGATTCGAGAGGAAAAGGCTTAGCGAGCTAGATTTTAGGCCAGCTTGAGGTGAGTAATAGATGTAAATGATGACCTGAGTGTTTGAAACCCCGAAATATCACATCGTAACACTATATTGAGGAGAGACACGCACTCGATGACGAGTGTGGGGTCGTTTGTGATTGGGGATTGTGACTTAGTCCGTCCCCAGTGGTATTCATACTGTGTTTTTGACTTAGACTTGTTTGATAATCATCCTACTTGGATTTCGTTGACACATTTGGGCTTTGTGCTGATTATTTGGATCCTTCAGGGATTACTATCACTATTTCACATTATTTGACATATTAATGAATTTCAGTCCTAAGTACAAATACTGTTTTGAAATACTCAGTCATTTTCTAAGATTTGAAAACAAAAAAATACTATTTTATTGACATCCTAAGCTGAGAACTGTCATTTGACATTGCCCGTGTGGCTTGTGTGAATTTCTGGACTGAACATGGATCGGGTTGCACGCCGCAACGGTATTATATTGATACTGGTGCCACCAGATGGCTTGATTATTTGCGCTTGGACTGTAGGAGCCCCTCCGGAGTCTGTACACACCCCTAGTGAGCGCCGTCGACGTTAAATGGATCGGGTTGCACGCCGCAGCGGGTACTGGATTGTACCGTTCTATGTGTTGCATTGCATTCATGAAGCATTATTTATCTGTTTATCTGTCATGGTTCTTTCTGTACTATTAATTCGTTGACCTGTTATTTCACTGTTAAATGCCTGGGCTGCCAGTTATAGTTTACCTTGCATTATTTTCGTGATTTCTTATCTTCCGCCATTAGTTATGTTTATTACTCACTAGGTCGGAGTACTCACATTTCTCCCTGCACCTTGCATGCAGATCCAGGTGCATCACAGGCTGATTGAGGACTATCTAGCAGGACCGCAGTATCGGAGAGCATTGAGGTAGCTGCATGACGTTCGCAACCTTGATCTCTCCTTCCTATCTCTACTCTTTATTTCCGCACTTTATTAGGCAAACTTGTAGTAGGGGATATTCTGTATTAGAGGCTCATGTTCGTGACACTAGGTCCTAGTTTGGTATTTTATTGCAGTATTTTGTTAAACTCTCATTTATTTCACCGTTATTTCTAGGATTTTGATAAAATGGTTTAGTATCTATTGTCTGTATTTGCAATCATGGGTCTGTTTAAGTCGGGAATATTGTTAAAAGGTCAGACTTGCCTAGCAGTGTGTTGGGCTCCATCAAGACCGGGGATTGAGTCGTGACAATTTGGTATCAGATCCTAGGTTACTTGGTCACGCGAATCACGAGCCAGTTTAGTATAGTCTCGCAGATCGGTACAGAGACGTCTGTATTTATCCTCGAGAGGCTGCAGAACCTTTAGGAAAAACTTCATATTCTTGAAATTCTTGTCGTGCGACTTTGTTGATCTTAGAACTAAACTTCTGTATTCTATTCTCTCGCAGATGGTGAGAACTCGTGCAACCAGACGTGATGGACGACTACCAGTACCACCTACTAGAGGCCATGGACGTGGTCGTGGTCAAGGTAGACCAGCGAGGGCAGCACATGTTGATCGACCAGCTGCCCTAGTCTAGGACCAGCCTCCAGTTGTAGATGCTCCAGCAACACCTATTCAGGCATCGGCAGTGCCCATTGTGATCCTGGGTCTCTAGGAGGCTTTGGCTCAGATACTATCAGTTTGCACTGGCCTGGCTCAAGTAGTCTCAGCTACTACTGCAGCAGCTACTTCACAGACCTGGGGAGGCCATCAGACCCCCGTTGCTCGCATACCCGAGCAGGTTGTTCAGGGATTGCAGACATCGGGATCAGCCCCAGCTCAGCCAGTTGCACCAGTTGCGCCAACTACACCAGTTCCAGACTATGTGGTTCTAGCTATGCCAGACGATGAGCAGCGTCATCTTGAGAGGTTCGGTAGGCTCCAGCCTCCGACGTTCAGTGGTGCTGAGGGCGAGGATGCCCAGGGTTTTCTCGACAAGTGTCAGTGTATGCTTTGCACCACAGGAATTTTGGAGTCGAGTAGAGTGGCTTTTACTACTTTCTAGTTCTCAGGGCCTGCATTTACCTGGTGGGAGGATTTTGAGAGGCGTAGGCCTGTTGGTGCAGAGCCCCTCACATGGCAGCAGTTCTCCACTCTCTTTCTGGAGAAGTACGTACCGCAGTCTCGCAGAGAGGAGTTGTGTCATTAGTTTGAGTGGTTGGTTTAGGGGGACATGTCTGTGACCCAGTACGAGATGAGATTTTCGCAGCTAGCTCGGCATGCTACGTGGATGATCCCGACAGATCGGGAGAGTATTAGGATGTTCATGGATAGCCTCAACTATTCACTCCGCATTTTGATGACCAGAGAGATGGTTTTGGGTGCCTCGTTCGAGGAGGTGGTTGACATTGCTTGTGATATTGAGACGGCTTGCCGCAGAGAGCGTGAGGAGAGGGAGGCCAAGAGGCCTTGAGGTTTAGCTAGTTTTAGTGGTGCTTTGTCTAGGGGCTAGTTCCAGCGTGGTAGAGATCATTCTTTCAGGCCTCCTCAGTCAGCTCGCCCAGAGTATAGTGGGGCTATTTCAGGCCGTGGGCATCAGGGGTTCCAGCAGGGCCAGCCTTCACTTAGTGACCTTCCCGCACAGAGCTTTTCTCACGCCTCTTCAGCCCAGGGTTCGTCTGCAGCGAGGGGTTCCCTTCAGTACCCTTCTGCTGTACCAGGCAGTTACTACGAGTGCGGTGAGTTTTATGAGGAGACAGTGTACTCGTCTTTGTGGTAGTTGATCTCAGCAGAGGGATCAGCCCTCGTCTTCTACTCCATCTACTTCACCACCCTCCCAATCAGGTAGGGGTAGGGTTCAGGCAGCTAGGGGCCGCCCTAGGGCAGGAGACCGATCTGGCGGTGGCCAAGCTCGATTCTATGCTCTCCCAGACAGGACGGATGCCATTGCATCAGATACTGTTATCACAGGTATTATCTCAATCTACCACAGGGATGCCTCTGTCGTGTTTGATCCCGGTTCCACCTATTCTTATGTGTCTTCATATTTTGCCCGTTATCTGGGCACGACCCGAGGGTGTCTTGCTTTTGCATGTGCATGTATCTACCCCGGTGGGTGATACTATTGTTGTAGACTATGTGTATCGGTCTTTTCTGGTGACTATTGGGGGTCTGGAGACCCGAGTTGACTTGTTGTTGTTGAGCATGGTAGATTTTGATATTATTCTGGGCATGGACTGGTTATCTCCGTGTCATAATATTCTGGACTGTCATGCTAAGACAGTCACGTTGGCTATACCGGGTGTTCCGAGGATTGAGTGGCGTGGTATGACTGACTATGTTACTAGCAGGGTGATTTCTTTCCTAAAGGCCCAGCGGATGGTTGGGAAAGGTTTTCTATCATATTTGGCTTTAGTAAGAGATGTTGGAGCTGAGACTCCTAGTCTTGATTCCGTTCCCGTCGTGAGGGACTTCCCTGATGTGTTCCCAGCAGACCTGCCGGGCATGCCACCAGATAGGGATATTGATTTTGGTATTGAACTAATGTCGGGCACTCAGCCAATCTCTATTCCTCCCTATCGTATGGCACTAGCAGAGTTGAAAGAGTTGAAGGAACAGCTTCAGGAACTCCTAGATAAGGGGTTCATCTTCCTGAGTGTGTCACTGTGGGGTGCACCGATCTTATTTGTAAAGAAGAAGGATGGCACAATGAGAATGTGCATTGACTACCGGCAATTGAACAAGGTGACAGTGAAGAAAAAGTATCCCCTATTTGTTTGACCAGCTTCAGGGGGAAAAGGTATTCTGCAAGATTGATCTCCGTTCAGTTTCAAATATTATGAAGACTGCTTTTAGGATGAGATATGGGCACTATGAGTTTTTGGTTATGTCCTTCGGGCTAACTAATGCCCCAGCCGCATTCATGCACTTGATGAACAATGTATTTCGGCTGTATCTGGATTCATTTGTGATTGTTTTTATTGATGACATCCTATTTTACTCGCGTAGCCAGGAGGAGCACGCACAGCACTTGAGAGTGGTATTATAGAGATTGAGGGAGGAGAAGCTTTATGCAAAGTTCTCCAAGTGTGAGTTTTGGCTTGGGTCAATGGCTTTCCTGGTGCACGTGGTGTCCAGTGATGGTATTCAGGTTGATCCGAAGAAAGTAGAGGTAGTTCAGAATTGGCCTAGACCGTTCTCAGCCACAGAGATTTGGAGTTTCCTTGGTTTGGCGAGTTATTATCACCGGTTCATCCAGGGTTTTTCATCTATTGCTTCGCCTCTAACCAAGTTGACGCGGAAGAGTGCACCATTTGTATGGTCGGACGAGTGAGAGGAGAGCTTTTAGAAGCTCAAGACGGCTTTGAACACAGCTCCAGCATTGGTATTGCCATCAGCTTCAGGTTCTTAAACTGTATATTGTGATGCTTCGAGAGTTGGAATAGGATGTGTGTTGATGCAGGAGGGTAGAGTTATTGCATATGCTTCTTGTCAGTTGAAGCCCCATGAGAAGAACTACCCTGTACATAATTTGGAGTTGGCTGCTATAGTTCATGCTTTGAAGATTTGGAGGCACTACTTATATGGCATATCTTGTGAGGTATTCACTAATCATCGCAGTCTCCAGCATTTGTTAAAGAAGAAGGATCTTCATTTGAGGCAGTGGAGGTGGCTTGAGTTACTCAAGGACTATGATATTACCATTATGTATCATCCGGGGAAGGCCAATGTAGTGGCCGATGCTTTGAGACGTAAGGCGGTGATTATGGGTAGTTTGGAATACATTCCAGTTGGGGAGAGACCCTTTGTAGTTGATGTCCAGGATTTGGCCAATTGGATGGTGAGGTTAGACATTTCGGAGCCTAGTCGGGTGTTGGCTTGTGTGGTTTCTCGGTCTTCCTTGTATAACCGCATTAGAGAGCGCCAGTATGATGATCCGCATTTTCTTGTCCTTAAGGATAGGGTCCAGTATGGTGATGCCAGAGATGTGACTATTGATGATGATGGCATGTTGAGGATGCAGGGCCGGATTTGTGTGCCCAATGTGGATGGGCTTCGGGAGTTGATATTAGAGAAGGCCCACAGCTCGTGGTATTCCATTCATCCGGGTACCGCGAAGATGTATCAGGATTTTAGGTAGCACTACTGGTGGAGGGTAATGAAGAAAGATATTGTGGGTTATGTAGCTCGGTGTCTCAACTGTCAGCAGGTCAAATATAAGCACCAGAGGCCCGGTGGTGTACTTCAGCGGATGGATATTCCAGAGTGGAAGTGGGAGAGGATTACTATGGATTTTGTGAGTGGTCTCCCTCGTACCTCGAGGAAGTTTAATTCGATTTGGGTGATTGTGGATCGGCTGACCAAGTCCGCGCACTTCATTCTGGTATGTACTACCTATTCCTCGGAGCGGCTGGCAGGGATTTTCATCCCGGAGATTGTACGGTTGCATGGGGTCCCAGTTTCTATTATCTCAGATAGAGGTACTCAGTTTACTTCCTAGTTTTGGAGGACTTTTCAGCGGGAGTTGGGTACACAGGTGAAGCTGAGCACATCATTTCATCGTCAGACGAACGGGCAGTCCGAGCGTACTATCCAGATATTAGAGGACATGTTGCGGGCCTGTGTCATTGATTTTGGTGGTTCATGGGCTGAGTTCTTGCCACTTGCATAGTTTTCCTACAACAACAGCTATCAGTCCAGCATTCAGATGGCGCCGTATGAGGCCTTATATGGGAGATGGTGTAGATCTCCGGTTGGTTCGTTTGAGCCCGGCGAGGCTAGACTATTGGGGACAGAATTGGTCCAGGATGCTTTAGAAAAGGTGAAAGTGATCCGGGAGAGACTTCCTATAGCTCAGTCGCGTCAGAAGAGTTATGCAGATCGGAATTTTCAAGGTGTATCTTATATGGTGGGTGAGAAGGTCCTGTTGAAGTTTTCGCCCATGAAGGGCGCTATGAGGTTTGTTAAGAAAGGGAAGTTGAGTCTGCGGTTCATTAGGCCTTTTGAGGTACTTAGGAGGATTGGGGAGGTGGCCTATATGCTTGCTTTGCCACCCAGCTTGTCGGGGGTTCATCCAGTATTCCATGTTTCCATGCTCCGGAAGTATGTTGGGGACCCGTCTCATATGTTAGACTTCAGCACGGTTCAGTTGGATGATGATTTGACCTATGATGTGGAGTCAGTGGCTATTTTGGGTCATCAGGTTCGGAAGTTGAGATCAAAGGATATAGCTTCGGTGAAGGTGCAGTGGAGAGGTCGGCCCGTGGAGGAGGCTACTTGGGAGACCGAACAGGAGATGCGGAGCAGATATCCTCATCTATTTGAGACCTCAGGTATGTTTCTTGACCCGCTTGAGGACGAGCGTTTGTTTAAGTTGGGGAGGATGTGATGACCCAACCCGTTGTCTTATGTGTTACCACCCAGTTTTCCCCATTTATTGCTTTTTTATGTTTCTTTATCGGCATTCGGTGAGTTAGAGTTGAATTGGTTTAGTTTTGGTAGGTAATGAGATGCCTAGTCTCTTTAAGAAAGGTTTGCTTTGGAAAGGTCAACCAAATGTTGACTTATGAGTTAGAGGGCTCGGATGGGATTTCCGGTGATTCGGTTAGCTTCGGGAGCTTCGGTCAGAATTGATTTTGGAGATCCGGTATAGAATTAGGCTTGAATTGGCGAAGTTAGTATTTTGGCGAATTTCGATTGGTAGGTGAGATTTTGATCCGGGGGTCGGAATGGAATTCCGAGAGTTGCAGTAGTTCTGTTAGGTGATTTTGGATGTGTGTACAAAATTTCAGGTCATTCTGAGGTGTTTTGGTTGGGTTTTTGATCAAATGCGTATTTCGGAAGTTTTGAGGAAACTTAGGCTTGAATCCGATGTGATTTAATGGTTTTAGCGTTGTTTGATGTGTTTTGAAGATTGGAACAAGTTTAAATAATGTTTTAGGATGTGTTGGTGCTTTTGGTTGAGGTCCCAAGGGCCTCGTGGTGATTTCGGGTGGTCAATCGGACCATTTTTGGACTCTAAAGATAGAAGGTTTTTCAGCTGTTGGTGTTGCAGAGATTTGTTCGTCACGTTTGTGGGGGGAGAGTCGCAAATGCATAGAGGAAACTTGAGGGCCAGGAATTTTGGCCTACGCGTTCGCATCAGGAGGCCTCGCGATCGCGTAAGGGAAGCGGGTGAAGCATCGTGTTTGCGTAAAGGAGGATTGTGTTCACGTAAGTGAAGGACCCAAGCCTTTGCGTTCGCGTGGATGAAGCCGCGTTTGCGAAGGGAATTTTTGGCAGAGTTATTATTTGGTCATCGCGAATGCGGGAGGACCCTCACGTTCATGAAGGGTAAATTACTTGGGCAGAAGGGTTTTATTTGAATATTTCCTCCGCGAGTCTATCCATTTTTCCTCCATTGTTGAGCACCTTGAGAGCTTTTCGGTAGAAATTGAAGAGGGTTTCGATGGGAATTGATTGGAGCTGAGTCCTATGGACTAGAAACATCATTTTATTGAAGAATCAACCTTTAAATTCATGGAAATTTGAGTAAAAATTGGAAGAACTAGGGCTTGGCTTTTGAAATGAAAACTTGGGATTTGAGGAGGCATTTGAACTCCGATTTTGATAAATTTGATATGTATGGACTCGTGGAGAGACGAGGAATCCGGTGATGCAAATTTTGTAATTTTTCGAGAAGTGGGCCCGAGGCTCGGGTTTTTCCATCTTCGTGATTTTCGATGTTTTTTGAGTCTTTTCGATTGGGTTATGTTTCCTTAGCCTATTGTAATGTATTCCTTATGGTTTTGATCAGATTTGATGTGTGAGGAGGTCGATTCGAGAGGAAAAGGCTTAGCGAGCTAGATTTTGGGCCGGCTTGAGGTGAGTAATAGATGTAAATGATGACCTGAGGGTTTGAAACCCTGAAATATCGCATCGTAATGCAATATTGAGGCGAGACACGCACTCCATGATGAGTGTGGGGTCGTTTGTGATTGGGGATTGTGACTTAGTCCGTACCGAGTGGTATTCATACTGTTTTTTCGACTAAGACTTGTTTGATAATCATCCTACTTGGATTTCGTTGACACATTTGGGCTTTGTGCCGATTATTTGGATCCTTCAAGGATTACTATCACTGTTTTCACATTATTTGACATATTAATGAATTTCAGTCCTAAGTACAAATATTGTTTTGAAATAATCAGTCATTTTCTAAGATTTGAAAACAAAAAAAATACTATTTTATTGACATCCTCAGCTATGAACTGTCATTTGAGATTGCCCGTGTGGCTTGTGTAAATTTCTGGACTAAACATGGATCGGGATGCGCGCTGTAGCGGTATTATATGGATACTGGTGCCATGAGATGGCTTGATTACTTGCACTTGGGCTGTAGGAGCCCCTCCAGAGTCTGTACACACCCCCAGTTAGCGTCGTTGACGTTAAACGGATCGGGCTGTACGCCGCAGTGGGTGCTGGATTGTATCGTTCTATGTGTTGCATTGCATTCATGCATCATTATTTATCTATTTATCTGTCATGGTTCTTTCTGTACTGTTATTGCATTGACCTGTTGTTTCACTGTTAAATGTCTGGGCTGCCATTTATAGTTTACCTTGCATTATTTTCGTGATTTCTTATCTTCAGCCATTAGTTATGTTTATTACTCACTGGGTTGGAGTACTCACATTTCTCCCTGCACCTTGTGTGCAGATCCAGGTGCATCACAGGCTGATTGAGGACTATCTAGCAGGACCGCAGTATCGGAGGGCATTGAGGTAGCTGCATGACATTTGCAGCATTGATCTCTCCTTCCTATCTCTACTCTTTGTTTCATCACTTTCTTAGATAGACTTGTAGTAGGAGATATTCTGTATTAGAGGCTCATGATCGTGACACCGGGTCCTAGTTGGGTATTTTATTGCAGTATTTTGTTAAACTCTCATTTATTTCACCGTTATTTCCAGGATTTTGATAAAACAGTTTAGTATCTATTGTCTGTGTTTGCAACCATTGGTCTGTTTAAGTCGGGAATATTGTTAAAAGGTCGGGCTTGCCTAGCAGTGTGTTGGGAGCCATCACGACTGGGGATTGGGTCGTGACATAAGTCCGGGTAGTTTAGGACCCATAAGCACGCGTTACGTGATATTCTAGTACAGTTTAATTAACTTGGATTCGTATGAACTCTTTTGATTAAGAAGAATGAGACTAGAGAATGACCATTATCCTGTTTGGTCTTTTAAAAGAGAATAATTGGCATTTCTGTGTATGGCTACTCCTCATGTATATATTGATTGTTGTTGTTGCTTGTCAATGAGCTTATTTTTGTTTGACCGCGTCGTACAGGTGATTTGCGAGCGGGGTAATAGATGCATATATGGTTCGAGCCGTTCGACCCTCAGTAGTGCACAATTTACTTTTATGTTGGATCGGGTCGTACGTTCCTCGGTGATTATCTGCGCATGACTTATTTGGCATTTTATTGTGGGTTAGACTTCATAATTGCTTAAATATATAAATGGACGCTCATGAAGAAAATCTAAAGGAAGAGTTGTTGTGTTATACTTACTAATCTTTACATTTTAAGTTATTTCTGCTTATTATAAATTCTCCTCGTTTTACATGACCTTAGTAAGTATCGAGTCGACCTCGGATACTTACTGGGTACATAGTGTTTATGTACTCATGCTACACTTCTGTACTTAAATATACAGGATCTGAGGTAGGTGGATCTGGTTATCATTCTGGTGCGCACCCGTGAGCGGACTTGAGACTTCTATGGTGAGTTGCTTTTCTTCCATGCCGACCCGCAGCTGAAGAAGTCTTTCCTTTGTACTTATATTTTCTGTCTAACCTGATTCAGGCAGTAGGATAGTATGATATTCTTTTGGGTGTATATTCTACTAGCTGCCCATAGCTTGTGACACCAGGTTCTTTTACACACATTGGTAGACTTGTTTTTGGGTTGTATTATTATTCTACTTACATCATTTATCACTTTCGGCTTTGAACCCAATTGGAGTATTTATCTGACTTAAATTTGATGATACTAACCTAAAAAGTTAGAAATATTTTTCGCACTTGGCTTGCCCGACAATGGTGTTGGGCGCCTTCATGACCTATTATGGAAATAGGTTGTGACATTTTCTTTATAAAAACACATGGGCAAATGACATCATTTATATAGCCTTCCTTTAATAAATACTCACTAAGACGCTTTTACCACTTTCGTCGTGATTGCTTTAGACCATACAAAGATCTTTGCAATTTGATTGAAAATATTTATTCGGACTTTGAATTATTTGCATTAGGCATTTTAAATCCCTCGGGAATTTTCATTTATATCTCATTATCAAGTGAGCCAAAAAGGTAGGCGGTAACCACATCCATTAAATGCATGTCAAGCTTTTCATGCAAATCAAAACTATGAGATAACGAAACGTTATAGCATCCATAACAGGTGAATAGGGGTTGCAAAATGGTTCAAAGAAAATAGTTAACCACCCGTATTACTCATCAAAAAATGGGTTGGATAATAAACTTTTTAAAAATGGGTCAAATATGCATAAGAACAATATTATCCATTTAGAAAATGGATAACCAATGAGTAACCAATGGATAACCAATGATTTTAACTTTTACATTTGTAAAGCTTCAAATTGGGGGTTCTTCAAGTTAGGGAGACTAAAAATTCTCTCAAAAGTAATCATATACAAGAAGCCATGGATAATATAGGTAATCCATATTATCCGCCGGTTAACCCATTTTTATCCGTATTAAATATGGGTCGGATTGGATAATTGATCCGTTTTTTCATTATCCGTTTTCGAACCGAACTATATTCGAACAGACTCGCCTGTTTGCCACTCCTACAGGTGAATATGTCTCTTCATAATCGACACCAGGCCTTTTTGAAAATCCTTGTGCAACAAGACGTGCCTTATATCTTTGTACCTTATTTTTTTCATTTCTCTTGCGTACAAAGACCCATTCATAGCCAACAAGCTTAACACCATTAGGTGTTTGGACTACAAGCCCAAAAATTTTATGTTTTGCAAGTGAATTCAACTGTGATGGATTGCTTAGTGCCATTTTGGCCAATCCATTGAGGTTCAAGATCCTCACTATCTTGCATAATGCTAGATGCAACATTAAATGTAAAGACACTATCCACCACTTCAAATTTGTCTCAATATTGATTGGATTTATTGATAGTTCCATATTTTCTTGAGTCTCGGGCTCATTAGTTTCCTCATGAATCTCAGAATTTGTTAAATCGTGGATTTTTTTCATGAGATTCTTTCGTAGTGTCATTTTGATCATTTGTTTTCCTTTTTCTAGGATTTGGATCTTTGGAACCCAATGGTTTTCCACGTTTTAGGCATACTTTTGACTCAATAGCTATGACACTAGAAGATTGCCCAACAGGAACATAAATACGGATTGTAACATTCTCTGCAGGGATATGTGATTTTGTTATCCTTTTCAAATCTGTAAATGCGTCTGCCATTTGATTTGCTATTCTCTGCAAATGGATAATTTTTTGCACCTTTTTTCACAAATAGAGGCACATGGATCAAGATGAGATAATGATGGATTTTTTCACAAAAGTTCCCATTTGGTTTCACTAACTTCTCCCCCTAATTTTGGGAAAAGTGTCTCATCGAATCGACAGTCTGCAAATCGAGCAGTGAATAAATCCCCGTTAATGTTTCAAGATAGCGAATAATGGAGGGCAATTCAAACCCAACATATATTATGAACCTTCTTTGGGGACCCATTTTGGTGCGATATTGCGGTGCTAAAGGCACATATACTGCGCATTCAAAAAATTTTAAATGGGATATATTAGGTTCATGACACAACTAATTGCAACGGGAATATTTATGATAATTTGTAGGTCTGAGACGAACTAGTATTGCTGCATGCAAATGGCGTGACCCCAAACAGAAGTGGAAAATCTCGCTTTCATGAGTAACAGTCTTGCTATCAATTGCAGACGTTTAATTGAAGACTCTCCAAGACCATTTTGAGTGTGAACATAAGCTATAGGATGTTCCACTTTTATCCCAATTGATAAGAAATAATCATTAAATTCTTGGATTAAAACTCAGCCGCATTATTAAGTTTAATAAACTTAATTGGATTATCGAAAAATTATGCCCGTAATCAAATTATTTGTGCCATTAATTTTGCAAACGCGAGGCTGTGAGATGACAATAGGTACACATGAGACCATCTAGAAGATGCGTCTATTAAGACCATAAAATATCTAAACGACCCACTAGGTGGGTGAATAGGTCTACAAATATCCCCTAGTATATGTTCCAAAAATGCAGGGGACTCAATTTCAACCTTTGTTGGTGATGGTCTAATAATTAACTTGCCTTGATAACAAGAAGTGCAAGAAAATTCATTCTTTAAAAGAATCTTTAAATTCTTTAATGGATGCCCATTTGTGTTTTCTATAATTCATCTCATCATAATTGATCCAGAATTTCCCAATCGATCATGCCAAAGTACAAAAGTATTAAAATCAGTAACCTTTTGGTTTACGGTAGAATGTGCCTCAATTGCACTAATTCTTGTCCAATACATGGCACAAGATAAAGATGGAAACTTCTCAATAATCCTCTTTTGGCGAGAGACATTTTTGGTAATGATGAGATATTCAAGATTATTCTCATCTGTTGTCTCAATATGATATCCATTTCGGCGGATATCTTTAAAACTCAATAAGTTCATCTTGGACTTGGAGAAGAACATTGCATTCTCTATGATCAGTATTTTACCTTTAGGCAGGGTTATAGTAGCTCTTCCAGAGCCTTCAATTAGATTATTACTACCAGAAATTGTAGTAACATCTGCCTTACACATACTTATATAAGAGAAATATTTCTTCTCTTTAAATATTGTATGTGTCGTACATGAGTCAGTTAAACAAATATTTTTTCAATCGAACTGTGATCCAATTTTACTTTGAGAGATATTCATATTTTCTTGTATTTAAAATCAAATTATAGAATGTCAAGAATTTAAAAGAGAAAAATAAAGTAAAATACTTACCTTAAATCCAGAATTTAATCATGAAGAAAGTTCATGGAGCAAATGACAATCATTATGCTCAATCACAAATCTTCTACTCAATTGGTTAAAGTCTCGTGCTGATAACGTGTAATAAAACGATAAAAGTATAAGAACCATATTGCAGAGAAAGAGAGGGAGATGAAATTCTTATTGAATTTTGGGATGAATTATAATGAAATAGAACCCTCTATTTATAGGGAGAGAGTGACTTAGCCACCAAGTAATAAACTCTAGAGTCTCTCTAAACATAGACTTCCACCATAAATAAAATTTTATTTATAACACAAATTTTAAATTTAGTTCTTTAATTTATATATATGTCAAATCAAATTACAGCTTTAATTTTTAGATGGAGACAATTCAATAATTAATTTTTCTTTTTATATCCATTCAAAGGGAAATTTTGTGGCTTAAAGGGAATATGGAATAAAATACGATAATTTGTTTTCTCAATAAAGGTACATAGTTTGTCAACTAATCTTTTATTTCGTGCGAGAAAATATAAATAGCTATGGAAAAGATCAAGAGATTGACTATATATTCTGTGGCGAAGCTAGGATTTTTATTAAGGTGGTCAAAATATAAAGAAATAAAATTACCAAAAAATTAAGGAGTGTCATTATATATATATATATATATATATATATATATATATATATATATATCGAGCCGTGAAAGCAATCATTAATATTTGCATTAAGGTAAGCTGAGCCAGGATTTTCACTAAGGGGAGTCATAATATAAAAAAATAAACTCACCAAGAAGTCAAGGAGTGATATTATATATATATATATATATATATATATATATATATATATATATATATATATATATATATATATATATATATATATATATATATATATTAAATAATATTACTGAACTATACAATGTAATTTTCCGGCGAAGGGGTGTCGGTTGACACCCCTTTGATGCATGTGGCTCCGCCACTATCTATATTTTCTCATCACTGATACAAGTAGGGGTATACATATGTCAAGTTAGTTTTGCAATTATCAAACCAAATTAATTGCGTCGGGATATTAAATTTGAAGACAAAACTAACCAATAAAATAAAGGTTTTTCAATCTTGGGTTTTCTCGGGGTTTTTTTCCAATAAAATTTTCGTAGCACAAAACATATAACTTGTGCTCCAAATATTTATTTAATCCTAGTAAGATATAACTATATAAAATATTTTACAAAAAAAATTATAAAATATGAGATGTGTCATGGTATTATCCTAAAATATACAACAATAGAGACAATAAAATCACGTAATATAAATATTTCTAATTAAAAAGTCATACTAAAAATAAACATAATTTAAAAGTACTAAGTCATGATAAAATAAGTAGAGTAATAAGGTAGTATTAATTACATGACTAAACGGTAAAGAAAAAATAAAAATAAATTATGTGTTTTTATCTAATTCATTGCAAAAAAAAAAATAGATATTCAATACATTGTAATTCTTAGTATTGAATGCTCTTGTTAGCATTAGTATTTATTTAATTTTGGTTTGGGCTTTTATTAGCATTATTTGAGTTACTAATATTAATGGCTATAAAACTTAAATAAACATAATTTAAAAGTACTAAGTCATGATTAAATAAGTAGAGTAATAAGGTAGTATTAATTACATAACTAAACGCTAAAGAAAAAATAAAAATAAGTTATGTGTTTTATCTAAATCATAGCAACAAAAAAATAGATATTCAATACATTGTCATTTCTAGTTTTGTGTTGAATGCTCTTGTTAGCATTAGTATTTATTTAATTTTGGTTTGGACTTTTATTAGCATTATTTGATTTATTAATATTAATGGCTATAAAAACGTATTGAAATATTCAAAAGTACTAAGTCCAATCTTAAAATAATACATTAATAGATAAAATAAGGAAAAATATTAAGAAATATTTATGTATTAAATATATTTATAATTTCTATATAATTATAAATATTTATGGTTTCTAAGTCTAGGACTTGCTCTAACATTACAAATATAAGCTAGTTCTCTTGCTAAGCTTCACTGTTGTAGTATCTCTTCTCAAATATATGTGTGTTCCTTTCTATCCATATTGCATATGTGAGTTCAATGATCACCAATCTGAAAATGATGGCTTTATTTGATTTTCCTTCGGCTTTGTTGATGATCCATTGGAGATGTTGATCCAAGTTGTGATTCTTTGGCTGATCCTCTTGAATCCATTTCATTACTTGTTTCCACAGGTTTTCTGAATAGGAGCATAGATGATCTCTTGTCTTTGTATGTCCTTGGCACAAAACACAATGTTGGCAAATGTTCATTCCCCATTTGGCTAATCTATCCTTGGTTGGTAGTCTTCCTTGTAGTAATAGCCATAGGTTAAAAACAGCTTTTGGTCGAGCAGAATTCTAAAAGATTAGGTTCTTCCAACTTACTCTTGGCAAATCTCCTAGTAGATATAGGTATAGTTGTCTGATGGAACATCTGTGATCAGTTGAGCTTTGGATTTGTTGTAGCATACCTCTTGAAGCAATTATTCTCCTGACCATCCAACTAACCTGTTTAGAAATTGGCATATCCTCTAGTTGTTGTTGTTTCACATAGAAAGCATTGATCCACCTAATCCACAGCTTGTCCTTTTTATGAGCTAGATCCCAGCACACATTTGCAAATGCTGTTTTCTTCCATAAAAGAAGGTTGATGAGGTTCATTCCACCAGCAGATTTAGGAGTGCACATTCTCTCCCAAGAGAGATAAGCTTTTTAGTGATGGTGTTGCATCCAGACCAGATAAAGCTTCTGCAAATTGCTTCAATAATCTTCAGCACTTTGACTGGAATAATGAACAGTTGAGCCCAGTAAGATTGAATGCCAAAGATCATTGATTGGATTAATTGTACTCGCCCAGTATAAGATAACTTCTTCGCAGTCCATGAAGAGATCTTAGCAATAATTTTCTCAACTAAAGGTTGCCATTGGATCAAGGCAGTTTTCTTGGTAGACAGAGGAATGCCTACGTATTTAAATGGTAATTCTCCTTGTACAAATTCAAGGTGATCAACAATCTGCTTCCTCGCTTCCTGTTTCACTCCACCAAAATAAACTGAACTTTTACCTAAGTTGGCCTGTAGTTCAGAAGCTTCAGAGAATTAGAGAAATATTGATACATTGCAGGAATAGAAGATAGGTCCCATTTGGCAAAAAGTAGTAAGTCATCAGCAAAGCTCATATGAGTGATACCCAGCTTTTTGCATCTAGGATGGTATTGGAATGTGGACTGTTTCCTCAATTCAGCAAGTGATCTACTCAGGTACTCCATTACTATTGCAAACACGAAGGGAGAGATGGGATCTCCTTGTCTAAGTCCCCTAGCAACTTCAAATGGTTATGTAGTTTCTCCATTGATGAGCACAGTAAAGCTAACTGTTTTGATGCACTCCATAATCCAATTAATGAATTTGGTAGGAAAGCCAATCCCCTCCATCACCTGCTGTAGAAAAATCCATTCTATTTAATCATATGCTTTCTGGAGGTCAATTTTAATCATGCATCTAGGGGATATATGGGCTCTAGTATAGGATTTGACTAATTCATGAGCAAGGATAACATTATCAGCTATTTTCCTACCAAGAATAAAACCTGCTTGGGCTTCACAAATGATGCTTGGCATGACCTTTTGGAGTCTAGTGGCTAGGATTTTAGATATCATTTTATAGAGTACTGAGCAACATGCAATAGGTCTATACTCCTTGACTGTGGTGGGTTTGGAGACTTTAGGGATTGGAGTGATAGTGGAGCAGTTTATTGGTTTATACATCTTGGAAGTTAGAAAGAATTCCTTGACATCTTCTTTGACTTGTCTGTTGGTAATACTCCAGGTTTTCTTGGAAAAAACAACATTGTAACCATATATTCCTGAGGCTATATCATCTCCAATTGCTTTTAGACTCTCCAAAATTTCTAGGTCAGTTACTTCTGCACAAAGATCCATTCGTTGTTGCTGGGATAGTGAGGGACCATTAGCCATATATAATATATTTATAGCAGGAAGGGATGTAGCTGTTGAGCCCATAAGTGACTTGCAAAAAACTAGAATCTCCCTTTTTATGCCTGCAACATCATTTACTTTATCACCAAGCCCATTTGTAATTTCTGTGATCTGTTTTCTTTGTGTTCTTTCCTTCATAACTGCAGTGAAGTACTTGGTATTAGAGTCTCCAAGTTGAATCCATTTAGCTCTTGCTTTCTACTGCACCACATTTTCTTCAATTAAAGACCACCTTTCCAGCTTTAGCACTATCTCTTTTTCTTTTTGTAGTAAGGCATCAGAGTATGAGTTTACCAGTTGTTCTTGAACTTCCTTCAACTCCTGTCTGTATTGTTCTATCCTCTGAGTAATGCCCTTGAACTCCTTAGTATTCAAAGCCTTTAGAGGGCCTTTCAGTGCTTTGAGTTTGGACCATATTGTTTTCATAGTTCCAGGACTATATGGAGAGTTCCAAATGGATGCCACAGTCTGTAGAAACTCATCATGATCAGCCCATGCATTAAAGAATCTAAAGGGGACCTTTCCTTTCCAAGAAGAAGCTGATAGGGTCAGTATCATAGGATTATGATCAGAGATTTGAGGTTGATCATAAGTTGTTTCCACATGGCCCCAATTCATCATCCACTCATAGTTGCCAAATACTCTATCCAATCTGCTACATACTTTATTTGCTCAAGGCTATTTGTTTGTCCAGATGTAATAGTCTCCCTTCCAAGGTAGTTCTGATATCCCTGCTTGCTGAATACAGTGGCTAAATTCTTGAATCTCAGAGTAACTAACAGGGTTACATGATTGTCTATCATTGGGATATAATATAGTATTAAAATCCCATGCAACTAACATGCATCTGTAATAGTTGTTGAAGATTGCTATAGGTTTTCCCACAGAGACCTTCTTTGATCTATCCCATTGAAACCATAGACAATAGTGAGGTAGCAAGTTATATCTCCCCTTATACTTCTGACTAGGCAGTGGATCATTTGAGGATCATCCTGAAATCCAGTAACATTAAGCATATTTGGATCCCATAGAATCCATATTCTCCCATTTCTAGCTTCATTGTAATTTGTTAGCATGCCCTATCCAGGAACCAACAACTTAGCAATTCTATGAGCATTTTCCTGTTTAACCTTAGTTTCTACCAATCCAACTAAATTTATTTTACTGCTTCTAATATACTCCCTAACTTCCTTTTGTTTATATCTCTTATTTACACCTCTTATATTCCAGAACAACCACTTCATTAATGATTACTTGGACCACCTCTATCCCCAGGTGGCACTTCATACTTGCCATTAGACACTGCTTCAAACCTATTGCTTACAGGAATAGGTGATAATGGAGGAAAGTTAATGAGATTCAATTCTGGCCTTTGTACTTTTTTCCCTTTGTCTTCCTGTTTTCCCATAGCTGGTATCACACTTGGCATTTCACTGCACTCTTGAGGAACCTGACCTTCATTTATCTCATTTGTAGTAACATGCTGTAGTGCTGATGGTGTAGTTTTTCTTTGAATAGGAGCAGCAGGTACAGGGGCCTTGGTTCTCCATTCCTGAGTAACTTTTGCTTTCTTCAATTGGTTAGGTTGGTGAGTAACTGGTTTTATTTGGGTTGAACACCTGTGACCTCCAAGTTGACATTTCTCACAGAAGGCTGATTTCCAATCATAAATCACTTCTTGTAAGAATTTCTTACCATTTGGTTCCATCACCCATATTTCACTTAGCAACTCTTTGGTGAAATTAATCTCTATAAGCATCCGAGCATAAGAGACTCTAGTTTGTTTAGTTGAGCATTCATCAGCAAAAATAGGCTTCCCTAATACACTAGCTATCCTACTTAATGATCTCATTCCCCAGCAGGACATAGGGATCTTAGGGAACTTAACCCATAGTGGAATATCAGTAGGGAATTCCTTAGTGAAATCAAATCCAGGGGTCAATGGTTTGAGAATTATCGATGTGTTATCTATAAAATAAGGTCCAGCACAAAGGATTTCATTAGTATCTTCCATTGTTTTGAACCCAATTATGTAATAATCTTCATAATGGTAGAATAGATTTGGTTCTGGTATATGTGACCAGTGCAGGTTAATATATCTCTTCATCGCATTATACCGTGGCCCATCTACTAAAATGTAGGCAATCAACAGACTTTTCCACTTCTTCTCTTCCTCCTCTACCTCTAACTTGTTTAATTGTACTACTGGCTGCCCATCTACAATTAGAGGTTGTATGTAGTCTAGAGACATACCATTTGTTGCGAATCTATTTCTCTGAAAGAGATTTGACCATGATTTCTTAGATTCTTCAGTTTTTTTGTTGTTGACCACAGGTTCCATTGGTTTTTCCGCTGGTTGGGCTAGGTTATGTGTTGGACTTTACATGGTAGTTGTTCCATTGGTAGCTTCCTTCACCGGATCTGGTATTCTTTCAATCGGAGTCGGGGAAGCTAGATCCAGTTTCTTTGAGATAGTAGATTGGTGCGATGTTGAACTAATAGAGCATACAGCTCCTGCAGTGGACGAATATGAGCTCTGAACTGTTGTTGGAGGAGTGGTTACTGGGGCTAATTTCTCCATAAGTGGTTGCTTGGCTATTGTTAAAAGGTTCTCAATAGCTGCTAGTGGGTGTTTATGCGGTTGTCCTCTACCTCTCCCTCTCGCCATGGCTACAAGCTCGTCGTACGTTTAACTAACGTGCGCCAAGAGCATTTTGAGAAGAAGCACTTTTCTCTGTTATTTCTTTACCTTTACTTTTGTGATTCTATATTTGGTTTGGTTTTAGTTTGACTTTATTTAGTTAAAACCAAACCATTTATGGCTGAAATTTTTCCAAACACTAAACCAAATCAAACTGAACCATAATTGAGTTGTTTTTATTCGGTTTGACTTGAATTATCGGTTTGATGCAATTTGTAAATGTGTCTTCTTTGTACACTCCTAAATACAAGATCATATTTAGGGAGAAATTCAAAAATAGCCAGATTTACCACTGGTCGTTGAAAAATAGCCAAGTTTCAAAAGACATCGAAATTTAGCCACTTTAAATCTGAGCGAAAACACTGTTCAAAATCCGGAAAAATATGCCCGCAAATTTTACGGAAGTTCCAGCATAATATGCTTGAACTCCCGTAAATTTTACGGGAGTTCCAGGATAACTATGCTGGAACTCCCGCAAATTTTACGGGAGTTCAAGCATAATTATGCTGGAACTCCCGCAAATTTTACGGAAGTTCCAACAAGTATAATTGTCCAGTATAATATACTGGAGTTTGGAGCACTGGTGCTCCAATCTCCCGTAAATTTTACAGGAGTTGGCAAAGTATACCGGTCCAGCATAATATGCTGGAGTTCGTACACAAATGCACCAGAACTCCAGTATATTATACTGGACCTGTCACGACCCATTTTGCCTAACCAGGTCATGATGGCGCCTAACACCACAGCTAGGCCAGCCAACTGCGAAAGTTTTGATTAAGTCTCGATTGTTAATTAATCAACCAAATATACTAGTGTTTTTTCAAGTAAATAAACGAAACTAGCAAAATCATACAGTACTAACATAGTCATACAAATCCCAAAATAAATGTTTTCTACAGTGTGTGCCAGAACCCGGTGTCACTAGCTACGGGTGACCAGTAGAGTACACACAAATATACAAAACACTGTCCGACTGTCTGAATCAGAATAGATAGAAAATCATAAATATAGGAAAAGGACTCCTTCGGCTGCGAATCAGCATGCGGGAGAAGGCAGCTCACCGTAGAAGTCTCAGGAAGTGCTCACTGATATGCACCCGAGTGATGTCCGGATCCACCTGCCTCAAACCCTGTACATTT
>MU787759.1:28311-51356 GCA_026770625.1 Nicotiana glauca | reverse complement strand
TTTCTGTTCGATATTGGTGGTTTGAGGGCAGGTCGAGTCATTTTGGCATTGAATTTGGTTAATTCGAATCAATTGTGGATCATCTATTTGAGTGTGTTGATCTCCTGGTTTTGTTTTGGTCATTTTGGCGCTGATTTTGGGTTGCTACATTAGTCTCATTTGATTCCTGGGCCACTGAGTCGTTTCTGGGCTGAGTTGATTGTATCTGTCGCTGTTTGATTCCAAAGTGCTGCTGTCTATTATCTACTGCTGCTGACCTATTTCTCTTTCTTCTCAATTACATATTCAGGTACACATTTTGAGCCTAATTCACTGTAGCATCTCCAATTGGGGACGAAAAATGAAATTGAAGCCATTCCTTTACTACAGCTTTACTACTTTAATAGTTCTATTATGCCTTAGATAATTTTTTATGATTTGGTCAGTTGAACATTGTAATTAAACTGGGAATGTGTAAATGGACTGGAACTGTTTTGAATTAGCTGGATTGTTAGCTGTTGGGCCTCAAATGTGTGTGAACCTTTTTGAGTTTGAGTATTAGTTGTAATTAGTTTCATGATAGGTTAATAGTAATGGTGATTAGTTTTAGCTATTTTCCTGGCAGTTGTTTTCGTGATTTTGTTTGAAAGAGAGTCCATGAAATAAACTTCAGTAGTTGTTTTCACTTAGACTTGTAATCAAATAGGATTTCCAAGGAGTAAGATAAGGGTTATAAAATTAACACATTATTTGAAACAAGTAGCCTGGTTAATCAGTTTTAGATCGTGATGGTAATCCAAGTAGTAGTTATAGAATTTAATAGTATTCTGCTATAGTTCATTGTTAAAACAGCATGCATGTGAATACATTGCTTTACCATCAAATCATGTTGTCTAAATAGTAATAAGCAAATTTATAAGCAATCCTAAGGTCTGCTCAGCTTCATGGATTCGATCCCTCAACCCCGTGGACGAGGCCTGTTCCGCCATATCCAGATTGGGCCTGCCTCAAGCCCATTTCCTGTGTTTTGATGAGAGCTCTGGTCCGGCGTGCATGCACCATGCGAACTGGGCCTTTTGGACCCAAGTCTGAAATAGTACCTGGTCTATTAGTGCTTAATTGGTAGACTGAGGTTTTTTTTATAACAAATTAATTAGGGCCCTTTTCTTTATTTCTTTAGAGACAAAAATAAATAGAAAATCATAGTCACTTTAGGATTGGCCTTTAAATAAAATGATGAGACGAGCCTCGCCAAACATAAATGCCAATCATGGGGCCCTCAATAAATGGTTATATTGAAATACTTAGATTTCGGGATAGGTCGTTTAGCGAACTTCACGGCCTTCCCCAAAGATAACAACGTGTTAGTCACTTTAGGCGCTCTTTTAATAATTTACTTTCTTAAACTCGGGTGCACATTTATGTGACCCAACTCCAAATCTCAACGGAGTCGAAATGTGTTGACAACCATGGGTGCACTGGTGCGACGTGGTTCGAAATGCATTTCCACGACGTTGCAACTCTTATAAAAATAAAAATAAAAGTGGGTTACTAATAGAAGTCACATAAGTTAGAACATGTCTTGAAATCAGATAAAATCAAATACAACAGTTGAGCGACCGTGCTAGAACCACGGAAATCCGGAATGCTTGACACCTTCTCCCGAGTTAACAAAATTCCTTACTCGGGTTTCTGGTTCGCGGACTGTTAAACAGAGTCATTCTTTTCCTCGATTCGGGATGCAACCGGTGACTTGGGACACCATAAATCTCCCAAGTGGCGACTCTGAATCTTAATAAAAAATCCCGTTTCGATTGTCACTTCAAGTTGGAAATAACTCCATTTATTATACCCTCCCGGGGGTAAAAAGGAGGTGTGACAGCTATGGCGACTCTGTTGGGGAAAAGAACCCAGAACGTTTCGTTCAAGGTTCAGAATTTGAGCTTAGAATAATTGTTATATTTGGCGTTATCTGATTTACCTACATGTTTCCTGCTAAATGTGCTAAATGCTTTACCGCTTCGATATTATTTGAACTGTATATATAAACTGTGTCGAAACCCTTCTCTTCTCACCTCCGGGGATGTGCTTACTGGTTGAGACTCCCTATTCTGTTAGTGTCATACCTTGAAATAAGAAAGAGGCTGGACAAGTTACTAAGCCGGACGATCCTGCAGGTCCCCGGAACGTAGCCCCCTCCTCGACTCGAGTTGTCCGCTCGGGTACACAGTCTAGAACACATACCCAGGCTTTGAACCTAGAATAACTTGACTCCATGTCGGATCCCTAGTAGGAGCGCTTGTTTGCATCACATGCATATGACTTAGGGGACTCAACACAGGGGTTGGGTCCGTCTAGGATAGGTAACCAGATATGAAAAGACCACCATGATGCATTTTACGTGTTGCATTTATTTGTCTCGGACTCGCGCGCTGACTGACTTGAATATTTGGGAAAGAGGAAAATAAATAATAGTGTAGAGAGTTAATTATATGATTTGGCAAAAACCTATGTCTAAGTAATGCTGAAACTCTGCCGGATTTTTGAGAAAATAAGAGGAGTGTTTGATGTCAATAGAAAAGGAAAACAAAAAATATTTTTTTATTTTATCTTCAGAGGAAACATGCATAGAAGAGTTTTATACGAGGATTAAAAGGGTCCATCTGCCTGAAGGATTCACGTGCTGGATGAAGTATTTCCGGTCCCTCACCGCTAGTCAAATAGAGTGGACGCTTGGATGGTTGCCTATTGATGAAATCATATATATGCCAGCAGCAAGGTCGCACTTCCTCCTAATTGGTCTCAAGAGAATTCAGCCTTATGCCCCGTATTGGGTTTTAAGGCAGCTCGGAAGGTGCCAGATAGTGCCAAAAGATGTTGACCTTAGTGCTCAGGTAGTTGAGATTAGCCCTGACAGACGGTTTCCTGAAGCAAGAGTCCGCCAGATCTGGAATGAATGCCAATACTTAAAAGCAGATACTTGCGTGCAGGATCGGGCCAAAGGCGAAGTGTCGCCGGGATACCTTGCTTGGTATAGGAGAGAATATGAGCACGAGAGACCAACTAAAAGACCTCACATCCAAGAGTTTACCGAAGCATCGCAAGAACATTGGGCCTGGTTAGCCAAAGAAAATGAATATAGAGCCAAAATAGGAGAATTGGAAAAGCGGGTCCAAGACCTTAAGTTTGAAAATAGTATGCAAGCTGCGGCCGACGAGGGTGAGAAAAAGAGATTGGCTAAGGAGAATGAGGCCTTACGATCCCAAATCCAAAAAATGAAAATGGCGGCCGAAAATCTTGTCAGGAGTGCCAAAGATGCAAAACTTATAGAAAGCCTAAGGCAAAGAGTGGATGACTACAGTTTTGACCTCAACAAAGCGGAAAGAGAATTAGCCGGGTTCGAAAGCAGTTGGCTAAAAACGCGGAAGAACGAGCCCGCATGGTTAAGCAGTTAAGAGAAGAATATGATAATGAGGTCACAGGATTAAAGGGAAGGGTCATCGCAGCAGAAAACAAAATGATCAAATAGGCAAAAGAGTTCAAGGTTGAAAGGGAGCACTGCTATACAACATTAGCACAATTATAAATGGACCTGCAACAACTCCAGGAGCGAAATCAGCAGACTTTGGAAGCCAGGGCCAAACAAATAGGGCGGCTGCTTCAAGAAAAAGGCGTAATCAGAGAAAGAATCCTAGCTATTGCTCATTACATCACCAGAAAATGCCAAATGTGCAAAAACACGACTCACACTACCTTCTTTGCCTCAGTGATGATATTTGTGAAACAGATAATGAGTGACCTGGACAGACTCCAAAGGGAACTTGCATATAGGCCCGCGGTGAGACCGAACGATGTCCCGCGGGCACCAGGAGCTTTAATGTATTCATGATTGTCATTAGAGTATGTATTTTCTTTCACTAGAGTTTGTCAGTTATCTGAGTCTGTACTTTCTTTTCGAGTCAGACTGCACTTCCATTTTAAAATAGAATAATTGTTGATGGAGTTTGTAGCCCGTCTTGTCATTTAGAGTCTGTTAGTTGTCTTAATGTGTCAGTCTTGAGTCCTTGTAATTGAAATGCTTGCTATTAGTCAAATTGAAAATTCCAAAAAACATTTTGTTTCTATTTTACATTTGTTGCCTTTGATCTGATTCAGGCATGGTCACGATGCGTAGGCAATCTCCATAGGATCTGACCATAGCCATATGAAAAGGGAATAGACAGTGAGAATAAAAAGCCAAAATGAAAAGAAGAGCGGAGCGATAATAGAAAAAACGGGAGAGAAAGAGAGAAACAAAAGAGAAGGGAAAATCCGCAACAAAGAAATAATGGCAAAATAAAAGAAACAAGGCAGGGATAAAAGAAAGACGTCACAGTCGAGAATAAATAAAGCCGGGATGATGCAAGCGGTCGAGCAAATGCATGCTAGAAACCGTTAACTGCCTAGGTGCATTCATGCCCCAAATGTGCGATTATCTATTTGATTATGCCGTAAACGCTAACAATGTTGTTGGTGATGATGAATTCAGACAGGTGGTTCAGTTGACTGGCATTCTGGCAACCCACCCATACAACACCCGCTCTAAAGATAAGTCAAAAATGGTCAAACAAGAGTTAGAAGCAAGCATCGTCGACCCATCTAGGGAGGAAGAAGTTGTGGATGTCAACACCATGAAAGAGGAGATGTATAAATTGAAGCAACAAATGGCCGAAATGTACCAGGCTTGGGCAAAGGGACACCCACTACTAGCTTACCCTACTAACCCTGCCTACATCCCACCATTAGCTCAGCCACAAGATCCTCCTACAGTGAACTCCTCTCCGGCCTACCCCACCTACCAGCAATACTACGCACTACTTCCCAAACACCACCACCTCCACCACCCAAACCAATCCTATGCCCTCCACTTCCGACCACTCCCGTGTTTGTGGCTCCTCTACCCGCCACATTACAGAGATCTTCTAGTGAACCCCTGTTCCAAACCCATGAAACCCATTATTACCCACCCGAACCTACCTTCAAACCTCCAGAACCATATCTTTGCACTCCACGTCTTGATATCTCAGCTGAAGAAGAGAAGCCTCCCAAAAACCCTGAGCAGGAGGAGATGATACGAAAGGTGAAAAGCTTGGAGAAATCATTCAGAAATATGCAAGGCCTAGGAGGGCAGGTGAGGGTGGCCTACAAGGACTTGTGCTTGTTTCCTGACGTCCAGTTGCCCGCAGGATTCAAATTACCCAAGTTTGATATGTACGACGGACATGGTAACCAAGTAGCCCATCTGCGGGGATTTTGTAGTAAGATAAGAGGCTCTGGGGGAAGGGATGAGTTATTAATGGCATACTTTAGTCAAAGTCTCAGTGGTGCCGCTTTGGAATGGTACATGCGGCAAGATAATGCTCGATGGTACACCTGGGATGATTTGGCCCAGGCATTCGCAGGCCATTTTCAGTACAACTTAGAGATTGTCCCGGACCGGCTGTCATTGACTAAAATTGAGAAGAAGCCAGGGGAAAGCTTTAGAGAGTACGATTTTCGGTGGAGAGAACATACCGCAAGAGTTGATCCTTCAATGAAGGAAGGCGACATGGTCGATTATTTTCTGCAGGCTTTGGAGCCTACTTATTATTGTCATCTGGTGTCGGCAGTTGGAAATTTTTTTAATGAGGTAGTAAAAATGGGAAGTATGGTGGAAGAGGGTCTCAATACTAACAAAATTATGAGCTATTCGGCAATTAAAGCAACTACCCAGGCCATCCAGAGTGGCACTGGAGGGGAATTGGGAAAGAAGAAAAAGGAAGATGTTACAGTAGTAGAATCAAGAGCTTGGTCCAGGGGTCCATCACCATATTACCACCAACCACGCCCCCATCCCCAAACCTACCCACACAACCCATATGGCCTGCCACAACATTACTATCCACCTCCCGCCCCCCACTTCTCAGTTCACCACGCCCAAATATACCCTCAACCTCAGGCGCCCTGGCGTGCACCCACCCCACAAAATACCTACCATACTCAAAATACATACCCACCTCCGAGAGCCTACAGAAACCCCAATGGAACCGGATTTCGACCCAACCTTGCTTCCAAGAATGATAAGTTGCAGAAGAAGAAGACTTTCACTCCATTAGGAGAATCTTATACCAACCTATACCACAGACTGAGACAGTTGGGCATGTTAAATCCAATTGAATCCAAATTGCCAAATCCTCCCCCAAGGAACCTGGACCATTCGGTGAATTGTGAGTATTGCTCATGTGCTCCGGGACATGACACAGAAAAATGCTGGCATTTGAAAACGACCATCCGGGAGCTCATTGATATCCCCCGAATTGAAGTACAGGCTCCGGAGACGCCTAACATCACTCAGAATCCATTACCAACCCATCATGAGACTCATATGATCGAGTTTGTGCAAAAGGGGGAGTGCAAGAATCCATCACAAACCGTAATGATGATCAGGGCCAGTGAGAACATAGCAAATGAGAAATTAATCAGTGGGAAGGCACTGGTCACAGTAGAACAGACAGTCAGCAAACCAGCGATGGCAGTAAAATAAGAACCAGTTAAAGTACCAGGAGCAGTTGTCAAGCCCGTTTTGATTGTAAAGGGCGCTCGCACAGAGCCAGTTATCATCAAACCGGTGACTCAGCTACCAGTGGTCAATGAAAAGGCCGTCCCATGGAACTATGACCGAGTGACTGTGACGTACAAAAGAAATGACGTTAAAGCAGAAGTTTGTGAAACCCATGGGCTGACTCGTTTAGGGAGATGCTTTGCCCCTGAAGAGCTGAGAAAGGTTAAAACAGCCAAGGATAATCCAACACCAGTAAAAAGGGCCGTGACTGAAGAAGAGGCTGAAGAATTCTTAAAGAAGATGAAGGTGCAAGATTATTCCATTGTAGAACAGTTGAGAAAAACCCAAGCGCAGATTACATTGTTGTCTCTGTTGATGCATTCGGACGAGCATCGTCGGGCGTTGATGAAGATTCTTAATGAATCCCATGTTCTGGATAAGATCTCTGTAAATCATCTGGAGAAAATAGCGAACAAGATTTTTGAGGTCAACAGGGTTACATTTTCTGATGATGAGTTGCCTTTGGAAGGTACTGAGCATAATAGGGCATTTTACCTCACAGTGAAGTGCGAAGACTCTGTGGTTACTCGAGTGCTGATTGACAACGGGTCCAGTGCAAACATTTGCCCTCTCTCCACCCTGGAAAAGTTAAAAGTGGACAGTGAGAGAATCCACAAGAATAGCATTTGCGTGTGGGGATTTGATGGAGGAGGAAAGGACACAGTCGGAGATATTGTGTTGGAACTGACAATAGGACCAGTTGAATTTACTATGGAGTTCCAGGTGCTCGACGTGGCTATTTCTTACAATCTTTTATTGGGTCGGCCTTGGATTCATGCCGCAAAAGCAGTACCATCTACCTTGCATCAGATGGTCAAATTCGAATGGGACTGGCAGGAAATTGTGGTGCATGGAGAGGATAGTTCGTGTAATACCATTATGCCTTTCGATGAAGCTGAGGACGACAAAGGTCCATGGGTTTACCAAGTCTTGGACACTGTAGTAGTTGCCAAAATTCTGGAAGGAGAGTGTATTCCTAGGCCAGAGTAGCTGTTGCATCTGTCATGGTGGCTTCGGAAATGATAAAGAATGGATTCTTACCTGGAAAAGGCTTGGGTGCTTCGTTACAAGGCATCATACATCCGGTATCTCTTCCTGGAAACCTGGATACTTTTGGTTTAGGCTTTAAGCCCACTGCTGCTGACATAAAGTGAGCTAAGAAGATGAAAAAGAGAGCATGCATCCTTCCAAAACCCATACCCTGCCTATCCCGTTCCTTTGTCCGGCCTGGTACTAAGAGGCGCCCAGCAACGGTAATGCTTCATTCTGTGATGATGGAACCCGATAAGGAGCTGATTGAGAGGTTTGAAAAGTTTTTTGACGATGTGAATGTGGTGGAGGCAGGCGAAGGTCCAAGCAAATCAGATGTGCAGTTCGTGGGACCCCATGCAAAGCTTAAAAATTGGGAAGCTACTCCTCTTCCTACCCGGAGGGAGTCGTGGTAGTTAGTTTGATTTTCCTTTCAGTTTAATCTGGATTATTTCCAAGGTTGTAATTCGGATGCTATGTTCCGTCCGTTGGGATGAGTTAAACCTTGTTATCTTACAATTTTAATGAAATGCAATTTCTCTCCTTTTTCATTCCTGATAGCCTTTATTTTGTCTTTTTTTTTCTTGTACAGTCCCTTTTATGCTGGTATCACTGATGTGTCATGCATGAGGAGTCTTCAGCCTATTCTTGATTACCAATCTAACTCCAAAATAATAATACAAGAAATTTAGTGTGATGGCGAGTTAGAATATGATAATAAGGAAGCCTTTGAAGAAATCAGTAAAGAATTAAGCCAATTTGAGGAAAAACCCAAACCTAATCTGAATGACACAGAGGCAATAAATTTAGGGAATCAGGAGAATGTTCGGGAAACAAAAATAAGTATCCATTTGGAGCCTCCGCTCAGAGAAGATATAATCAAAGCGCTGCTTGAGTACAAAGATGTTTTTGCGTGGTCATATGACGATATGCCGGGTTTAAGTACCGATTTGGTGGTCCACAAATTGCCCACAGACCCAGCATGCCCTCATGTCAAGCAGAAGTTGAGGAAATTTAAAACAGATATCAGTGTGAAAATCAAAGAAGAGGTCACCAAGAAGTTTAATGCGAAGGTCATCCGGGTCACTCGGTATCCCACCTGGTTAGCTAATGTTGTGCGTGTACCAAAGAAGGATGGAAAGACCAGAGTGTGCGTTGATTATCGTGATCTCAATAAGGCGAGTCCAAAAGACAACTTCCCACTGCCAAACATCCATATATTGATTGACAATTGTGCCAAACATGAGATTGGTTCCTTTGTGAAATGTTATGCGGGCTATCACTAGATTTTAATGGATGAGGAAGATGCGGAAAAGACGGCATTCATCACGCCTTGGGGGATGTATTGTTATAGGGTTATGCCATTTGGGTTGAAGAACGCAGGGTCAACATATATGAGTTCAATGACCACCATGTTCCATGATATGATACATCGGGAAATTGAGGTCTATGTAGACGACGTGATCATAAAGTAAAGGAAGCAATGTGACCATGTCAAAGACCTGAGGAAATTTTTCCAGAGGCTCCGCAAGTACAACCTCAAACTTAATTCAGCAAAGTGTGCATTTGGAGTTCCATCGGGGAAGTTGTTGTGGTTCGTGGTAAGTCGACGCGGTATTGAATTAGACCCGTCCAAGATCAAAGCCATTCAGGAGTTACCACCGCCAAAAAGCAAGAAAGAGGTGATGAGTTTGCTCGGCAGGTTGAATTATATCAGCAGGTTCATTGCCCAGCTTACAACAACTTGCGAGCCTATCTTTAAGCTGCTAAAGAAAGATGCTGCGGTCAGATGGACGGATGAATGTCAGGCAGCATTTGACAAGATTAAGGAGTATTTGGCCAGTCCACCTGTGTTGGTTCCGCCAGAGCCGGGAAGACCCTTGATCCTCTATCTGACAGTTTTGGATAACTCTTTTGGCTGTGTACTGGGGCAGCATGACGTCACAGGAAAGAAAGAGCAGGCGATTTACTACCTCAGCAAGAAGTTCACATCTTATGAGGTAAAATACACTCAGCTTGAGAGAACGTGTTGTGCTTTAACCTGGGTAGTGCAGAAATTGAAATATTACTTGTCATCATATACCACCTATCTCATCTCGCGGTTGGACCCATTGAAGTACATTTTTCAGAAGCCCATGCCCACAGGGAGGCTCGCGAAGTGGCAAATCTTGCTCACGAAATTTGATATTGTCTACGTGACCCGTACTGTGATGAAAGCACAAGCGGTGGCTGATCATCTAGCCGAGAACCCAATTGATGATGAATATGAACCTTTGAAGACATACTTCCCTGATGAGGAGACGATACATGTCAAGGAATCGGAATAAGTCAAAAAACCGGGGTGGAAGTTGTTCTTTGATGGGGCTGCCAATGCCAAAGACGTCGGGATAGGAGCGGTACTTATTTCTGAAACAAGGCAACACTACCCTGTTACAGCTCAACTTTGCTTTTACTGCACCAATAACATGGCTGAATACGAGGCATGTATCTTGGTTTTGAGGTTTGGCTATAGACATGGGTGTCCAGGAGATCTTAGTCATGGGTGACTCGGATCTTCTGGTGCACCAGATTCAGGGAGAATGGGAGACACGGGACTTAAAGCTCATACCGTACCGACAGTATTTGCATGAACTTTGTCAACGATTTCAGTCGATAGACTTCAGGCATAATCCAAGCATTCATAATAAAGTTGCTGACGCTTTAGCCACTTTGGCATCGATGTTACATCCAGATAAGGCGTACGTGGACCCATTGCAGATTCAGGTCCGAGATCAGCATGCCTATTATAACATGGTGGAAGAGGAGATTGATGGTGAGCCGTGATTTCATGATATCAAAGAATACCTCAGGATGGGAGTATATCCGGCACAGGCCACAGGGGATCAAAAGAGAGCCATTAGACGCTTAGCAAGCGGATTTTTCTTCAGTGGAGGGGTGTTGTACAAAAGAATCCCAGATCTTGGTTTATTGAGGTGCATGGATGCTAAACAGGCTACAACTATCATGACTTAGGTACATGCGGGAGTATGTGGGCCTCATATGAGTGGATATGTATTGTCCAAGAAGATTCTTCGAGCAGGATATTATTGGCTTATTATGGAACGAGATTGTATCTGTTTCGTGTGCAAGTGTCATCAATTCCAAGTACATGGAGACTTGATTCACTCTCTACCATCTGAATTGCATACAATGTCGGCACCATGGCATTTCGTTGCTTGGGGAATGGATCTGATCGAGCCAGCAGCGTCAAATGGACACAGGTTTATTCTGGTAGCCATTGATTATTTCACTAAGTGGGTTGAGGCGAAAACTTTCAAATCGGTGACCAAAAAGGCGGTGGTCGATTTTGTGCATTCGAATATCATTTGTCGATTCGAAATCCCGAAGGTAATTATCACAGACAATAGTGCAAATCTCGACAGCCATCTGATGATGGAAATATGCCAGCAGTTTAAGATCACACACTGCAATTCCACCCTATATCGTCCTAAGGCGAATGGAGCGGTCGAAGCAGCTAACAAAAACATTAAGAAGATACTTTGGAAAATGATGGAAGGGTCCAGGCAATGGCATGAGAAGTTACCTTTTGCCTTGTTAGGCTATCACCCTGCTGTTCGCACTTCAGTAGGGGTGACTCCTTATTCATTGGTATACGGTACGGAGGCAGTAATACCTGCAGAGGTCAAAATACCATCCCTTCGGATTATCGCCGAGGCAGAAATTGACGATGTTGAATGGGTCAAGGCCCGCTTGGAGCAACTGAGCTTGATTGATGAAAAGAGATTGGCAGCAGTATGTCACGGAAAGTTGTACCAACAGAGAATGGCAAGAGCATATAACAAGAAAGTGCGTCCGCGGAAGTTTGAAGTAGGGCAATTGGTGTTGAGGTGTATCTTACCTCATTGGGCCGAAGCAAAAGGAAAGTTTGCCCCTAACTGGCAGGGGCCATTTGTTGTAACTAGAGTGTTGTCCAATGGTGTGTTATATCTGACGGATGTGGAAGGAAAATATGTAGAAATGGTTATTAACTCCGATGCAGTCAAGCGATACTATGTATGATTTTTTTTCTACTCGTACTTAATTGTATTTGGCATGTTTTGAGATTGAAATGACGAAGGCATTTTGTTCTGCTATCCAAACACTTTATCCTTTGTTATCCCTTTGAGCCTTATTCTATTTTTTTTCATACCCCTCTTTCGGAATCAATAATAAAACTCGTAGGCCAGAGCGGAAAAGTAAGCGTCAAAACAAGAGAAGAACAGTGAAAAAGAAAATGAAGATAAAAAGGAAAAGAAGAAGAAAAGAAAAGAAAAGAAAAAGAGAAAAGAAAAGAAAAGAAAAGAAGAGAAAAGAAAAGAAAAGAAAAAGAAGAGAAAAGAAAAGAAAAGAAAGGAAGAGAACAGAAAAGAAATGAGAAAAAGAAGAAAAAGAAAAGAAGAAGAAAAAGAAAAGAAAGAAAAGAAAAGAAATGAAAGGAAAGAAAAGGGAAAGTGGAAGAAAGGAAAGATCGCAACAACGATATAATTTTACGACCTGAACTACGTTTGACTTGATCTCGAAAGGGTACGTAGGCAGCCTCTCTGAGGTTCAGTCATACCAAAACAAAACTCCAAAGGTCCCCAAGAAAGAAACTGGGGCAGAAGTTATGATTGTTGTAAGAAAAGCTGATTCCGAAAGTTGTAATATTAAACCCGTGATTGAATTATTTTGAGCCTCTATACCCTTCTTTCTAAACCCCATCCAAAAGCCAGCATTACGGTCCAAAGAAAGACCTTCCGATCAATCTTCAAGAAATGCCAATGCGAGCAGGTAAAATGATTCATGTTGGGGGTAACACTCTGGTACCAGAAGAGAAATGGCGGAAATGAGAGAGTCTTATTGGTGAAAACCCTCACGGGCACCATAAGGTGACGTGAGTTGAGATAAATTAAAATGAGAGAGTCTTATTGGTGAAAACCCTCATGGCCACCGTAAGGTGAAGTGGATTTTGAGAGAAATCAAAATGAGAGAGTCTTGTCGGTGAAAACCCTCACGGGCACCGTAAGGTGAAGGTGAGTTTTCAGATGGGCAAATGAAACAAATCTGTGGTTGAAAGATGCTCAAAACATGGCAAGACGAGCAAGGTTTGGGTTTTGGTGGAAGTCAGGTTATGAAAGTCTGGAATAGCAAGTGCAGCAATGGAAAGCTGATTGGTTGGACAGACTAGGCTGGTCAATCCAAAATGCATGGCACGATCAATGGTACTAGCCATCCTACTCAGATAAGCCCTATCTTCTTCTCTTCATTACAAATCATCCATTTCGGAATTTTTCTATCCTTAACCTTCAAGGTCATTGCATTTCATTCTCTTGGAGTCTGTCTATAAGATGTTTTAGTGTCAGTTCTGAAGGATGTCAAGGCTAACTACCAGCTTCCCAATTGTACGGCACAATAGGATTGGAACATATCAAAAGAAAGTAAGGTATGAAAGACCAATGAAAGTCCCATCGGCGAGTTAATAAGATAATTGTGGGGGAGAAGCAAAGTTTCAAATAGAAGGGTCAGAAATACAAACACAGCTATACGGGGGTTGAAAGTCAGTCAGTAAGTCGAGGCATTTAAAGGCAAGTCCAGGGAAACAAGTTGGAACAGAACTGGAAGCAGGAACATACCCAACAAGAATGCCAGCAGCTAACCACCATTTTATATTAACGAATATTTCTTGATTGAGATCGGGGCAGAAAATTTTCTTTGTTTGTCTATTTTGTTGCAGCCAGGATCCCACCTTGAGAACAAGGGGATACTTTTCAAGTTTCAGCAGTCAGGCACCCACCTGGAGAACAAGGGAATACATTTCACGTTTCAGCAATCAGACGCCCACCTAGAGAACAAGGGAATGCATTTCAAGCTCAACAATTAGGCGCCCACCTGGAGAACAAGGGAAGTACAATTCAAATTTTAGCTTTCAAATTTTAGTATTTGGTAATATGACGCGCCCAGCCACCAAACTGGGGCAAGAAATTTTCTCTGTCTGTTATTTTGTTGAAGTCAGACGCCCACTTGGAGAACAAGGGAATACATTTCAAGTTCAGCAATCAGGCGCCCACCTGGAGAACAAGGGAATACATTTCACATTTCAGCAGTCAGGCACCCACCTGGAGAACAAGGGAAGTACGATTGAGGTTCTAGCTTTCAAATTTTTAGTAATATCTGGTAACATGATGTGCCCAGCCACCAAACTGGGGTAGAAATTTTTCTTTGTTGTGTCTATTTTTGTTGCAATCAAGCGCCCACCTGGAGAATAAGGGAATACATTTCAAGTTCAGCAATCAGGCGCCCACCTGGAGAACAATGGAATACATTTCAAGTTCAGCAGTCAGGCGCCCACCTAGAGAACAAGGAAATACATTTCAAGTCAGCAATCAGAAGCCCACCTGGAAGAACAAGGGAAGTACAATTCAAGCTTTAACTTTCAAATTTTTAGTAATACTTGGTAACCTGATGCGCACAGCCACCAAACTGGGGCAGAAAATCTTCTTTGTTTGTCTATTTTGTTGAAATCAGGCGCCCACCTGGAGAACAAGGGAATACATTTCAAGTTCAGAAATCAGGAGCCCACCTGGAGAACAAGGGAATACTTTTCAAGTTCAGCAATCAGGAGTCCACTTGGAGAACAAGGGAATACTTTTCAAGTTCAGCAGTCAGGCGCCCACCTGGAGAACAAGGGAATACTTTTCAAGCATCGCAGTCCAGAGCCCACCTGGAGAACAAGGGAAGTACAGTTCAAATTTTAGCTTTTTAAATTTGTAATATTGGATAACATGATGTGCCCAGCCACCAAAATAGGGCAGAAAATATTCTTTGTTTGTTTATTTTGTTGCATTCAGGAGCCCGCCTGGAGAACAAGAGAATACTTTTCAAGCATCACAGTCAGGAGCCCACCTGGAGGACAAGGGAGTACTTTTCAAGCGTCAGCAATCAGGAACCCGCCTGGAGAATAGAGGCACATATTTTAAATTTTAGCAGTTAAGCATCACTCAGAGGAATGGCGAATCATCTCTAATCAATGCAAGGAAAGAATACAAGTTCAAGACAACACAAGAGCAAGTTGGAAGACATAGATAGGACCTTTGTAATTCATAGATCATGGCGTAGGATAGTTTCTTTTTATTTTTTGACACGGTGTAATAAGGAGGTCAGCGAGCAGTAATAGCAGCAGCAATCGCAGTGAAATCACAGCTCCTGGTAGTCCCAGCTACCAGACACTCCCGAACTACACTGACCTAATTCCTTTTTAGCCAAGGATATGTAGGCAACCTCTGAAGCAGGGTGCGGTTAAACGTTTTCAAAAATGCTTCACACGGAATATTCAAATGGGCAAAAATCGCTCATATTTGCTCACTTATCTTTGCCCGAAAACCTTTCATGTTTCCGAGCAAAGAGGGGCAGCTGTGAGCACGTGATTTTTGCCCTGTATGTGAATTATTCCCAAAAATTCAAACAAAATGATTTCTTTCTTTATTTTGTAATTTTTGTGAATTTTTGTGTTAATTATTTGTATTTTATTTGTGCATTTAATTCATATGAAAAATATAAAAAATACGCTTGACATTTGCGTTTAGGGTTTAATTTCATATTGTAGGATTAATTAGTGGTTAAGTTGTTTTTAGAACAAAATCTAAAGAAAATAACAGAAATAGTCCATTTTCGCATTTTTAATTGTTAATTGTTGAATTTGTCTTGATTTCACTTTAAATAAGACTTGGTCAATTTTTAGGAATTAATTAGCTTAATTTTGTAAATAAATTAGGTTTTTATTTTAATTTTATATTTTTATAAAATCAAAAAAATATAAAATACAAGTGAAAACAAATAAACAAAAAAAAAAGTTACAATTAAAAGAAGGATGTTTATATAGAGGCTCGAACTGGGCCTCTTGCTAATGTATCCGCCTAGCCCAATTAAATCACCCATGCCCAGGCCCAAATCAACCCCACCCTGTCCAGTCCCGCACTCTATCCAAACGACGTCGTATCAGGTCAAGTACATCTCAGCCGTCGATGATAACTAATCCAACGGCTGCGAACTAAGGGTCCAATAATATAAATCTGTCAGAACACCTCCCCCCACCCCTTTTTCATCGTCTCAAACACACCCTATCCACAGACCCTGTAACACCACCGCCGAAAATCGTCCACGGCGGCGGCCTGTCTCCGATCACTATCAAAATAACACCCCAAAATCCCCTCTTCTCCCTCATCTCGAATCTGCAAACCTTTCCCTTCAAATCCCGCCCAAACTTGTCAAATATCAAATCAAAGATTTTCCGGCCACCATACAACTTTCTCCGATAAGCACCAAAATTACACCACCGATTTCCCTCCCCGTCCTCTATCGAACCCCAAAGCCCCACTTTTCGAATCCAATCGGAACTCCTCGAATTTTAGTTTGAAGTTTTCCTGCCAAAACCCTAATTGCCCCAAACCACCCCAAACTAATATCATGTGATCCCTTCATCTTCCCTATGAGGAATTCAACGTCAAAGGCAGTCAAATACCACTAGAATTATTCAAATTCCAAATTGAAGGACAAAGGAGTTTTGAATCGTATCAGTGAGTATTTTCTTTTGTTTAATTTTCTTCTGTTGCTTCTGTTCTGATACCTGTTAGTTTCTAGTTCAATTTTCGTGTTAATTTTGTCAATTCTGTTTGGATTTCATGTTTTGATTGAATGCCTAATTCTAGTTCGTCTTGATTTCTGGTTTTATTAGTTTGGTGCATATATGTGTTAGTCGGTCAATAATTTAGTCTAGATTTCTCTTTAGACTTAACTTTGCATCTTTATCTGATTTTTGAGCTTTGCAGTTTTGTTTTGTTAAATATTGATATCTGCTTTGGTTAAATGTCTGATTCTGTTCTTGTTTATATGATTTTGTTTGTTTTGTGGTTATCAAGTCTAATTAGTTAGCTTGTGATTTAGTTCTTCATTTGATAGTTTAATTTGGTTTAAACATAATGTGAAGTAGTTAATTCACTACTCTAAAATGTTTTGTTGATTATTGCTTGTTAAGTTGGTTCGATTAATTACAGCTGAAATTCATCTTTCAAAGCTTAGGGAATTTTTTGGGAATAGCTGTATTAGATCAATAGTTTTAGGAGAAAGTAAGGGTAGTTGGGGCAATTCAAAGGTAAAGAATCTTTTAGATCTGAATTGGAATTCACTAGAACATCTTAGACTCTTCTAGAATGGGACTTTAGTGAATATTTCAGTAAACATAGTGTGCTTACTTGTGTAACAAGTTAAGAAATAAGGGACTATTGTGAAAATAAAGAGCGACTAGGATAGAAAAGGAAAAAATCTGATAAGGCCTCATTGGTGCCTATAAAAGGGAATGATCTTTGCTTCATTAAGAGGCTTTGGACCCTCAAAAATTCCCCAAATATCATCTTCTGCAGATCTGAGTGTCTAATTTGATTTTCAAATTCAATTTTAGATCTAGTTCTTCAAAACCAAAACAACAAAAAAAAAAACAAGAGAAAAATCAAAAAGCTACTGTTGCATTAGTTTCCTTACTTAATTTTTCAAATTCCAGCATTCAGTTTAATTTTCTAGCTTACTTAGGAACACAAGTTACTGGAATCTCTGTTTCTGTTCGATATTGGTGGTTTGAGGGCAGGTCGAGTCATTTTGGCATTGAATTTGGTTAATTCGAATCAATTGAGGATCATCTGTTTGAGTGTGTTGATCTCCTGGTTCTGTTTTGGTCATTTTGGCACTGATTTTGGGTTGCTTCATTAGTCTCATTTGATTCCTGGGCCACTGAGTCGTTTCTGGGCTGAGTTGATTATATCTGTCGCTGTTTGATTCCAAAGTGTTGCTGTCTATTATCTACTGCTGCTGACCTATTTCTCTTGCTTCTCAATTACAAATTCAGGTATACATTTGAGCCTGATTGACTATAGCATCTCCAATTGAGGACGAAAAATGAAATTGAAGCCATTCCTTTTACTACAACTTTACTACTTTAATAGTTCTATTATGCCTTAGATAATTTTCTATGATTTGGTCAGTTGAACATTGTAATTAAACTGGGAATGTGTAAATGGACTGGAACTATTTTGAATTAGCTGGATTTTTAGCTGTTGGGCCTCGAATGTGTGTGAACCTTTTTGAGTTTGAGTATTAGTTGTAATTAGTTTCATATTAGGTTAATAGAATAATGGTGATTAGTTTTAGCTATTTTCCTGGCAGTTGTTTTCGTGATTTTGTTTGAAAGAGAGTCCATGAAATAAACTTCAGTAGTTGTTTTCACTTATACTTGTAATCAAATAGGATTTCCAAGGAGTAATATAAGGTTTATAAAATTAACACATTATTTGCAACAAGTAGTCTGGTTAATCAGTTTTAGATCGTGATGGGAATCCAAGCAGTAGTTATAGAATTTAATAGTATTCTGCTATAGTTCATTGTTAAAACAACCTGCCTGTGAATACATTGATTTACCATAAAATCATGTTGTTAAATAGTAATAAGCAAATTTATAAGCAATCCTAAGGTCTGCTCAGCTTCAGGGATTCGATCCCTCAACCTCGTGGACGAGGCCTGTTCCGCCATATCCAGATTGGGCCTGCCTCAGGCCCATTTCCTGTGTTTTGCTGAGAGCTTTGGTCCGGCGTGCATGCACCATGCGGACTGGGCCTTTTGGACCCAAGTCTGAAATAGTACCTGGTCTGTTAGTGTTTAATTGGTAGACTGAGGTTTTTTTTATAACAAATTAATTAGGGCCCTTTTCTTTATTTCTTTAGAGACAAAAATAAATAGAAAATCATAGTCACTTTAGGATTGACCTTTAAATAAAATGATGAGACGAGCCTCGCCAAACATAAATGCAAATCGTGGGGCCCTCAATAAATGGTTATATTGAAATACTTAGACTTCGGGATAGGTCGTTTAGCGAACTTCACGGCTTTCCCAAAGATAACAATGCGTTAGTCACTTTAGGCGCTCTTTTAATAATTTACTTTCTTAAACTCGGGTGCACATTTATGTGACCCAACTCCAAATCTCAACAGAGTCGAAATGTGTTGACAACCATGGGTGCACTGGTGCGATGTGGTTCGGAACGCATTTCCACGACGTTGCAACTCTTATAAAAATAAAAATAAAAGTGGGTTACTAATAGAAGGCACATAAGTTAGAACATGTCTTGAAATCAGATAAAATCAAATACAACAGTTGAGCGACCGTGCTAGAACCACGAAAACCGAGAATGCCTAACACCTTCTCCTGGGTTAACAGAATTCCTTACTCGGATTTCTGGTTCGCGGACTGTTAAACAGAGTCATTCTTTTCCTTGATTCGGGATTCAACCAGTGACTTGGGACACCATAAATCTCCCAAGTGGCGACTCTGAATCTTAATAAACAAATTCCGTTTCGATTGTCACTTCAAGTTGAATATAACTCTATTTATTATACCCTCCCGGGGGTAAAAAGGAGGTGTGACACCTATTAAACCGATCAGTATTAGAAATGGCACATCCCTGAATCGAACGATGAATTCTTCAGTAGGGAACCACTCGAACATCCATTGTACCGGTCCTCACTTAAATTATCAAAGAGTTCGACCCATTCTCTAGCATTCTCCGGTTGGGCGAACATGTTGGGCATGTAATTCAATCGCTTTGGGTGATGAAAAGCAATATGATCGTCCTAGTCCCTTCGATGGATTTCCTGTCGGTACTCACCCCTTTGGAGATATTCCATGAGCCAAAGTTGAAGTAACAGATTACAACCCTCGAAATGTTTGGCTCCCTGTTGACATCTTTCTAGGGCTCGGTATATCTCTGCAATGATCATTGGCACAAGACTAAATGGTTGTCTATCAATTCTTTCCATTAGAGTTTTGGTGACCATAGCCAGCCTGTTAGGATTCTTGCTTTCTTCATTGGAAACACTATCATCCCCAAGAAATAGAACATGAGGACAAAGACCCTTCTATGAATATGCCCCAATGATGTAAGGGCAAACTCGTCAGGATAAGTACGGTAAGATTTGCTATGATCGTACCTCTTGTACAAGTAGTCAAAGGGAATGTACGACTATTTCAAACATGTCAAGTCTGGATTCTTCTTTAAACTCATCATTTTGAGAAAACCTCTACCTTTGCGATTTTTCGGTATTAATAAACCCGGAGTTTCCCACGGTATACCAGCCAGTCCTCCTATTTCCTCGAGAAATGGTGTCATCTCAATGTCTCCAAAGCGAAACACAGACCGATCACAATCCCAGAATAGAGTGGCAGCTTCTATGATTTTGTTGTTGGGTTGAATTTCTAGGAGAGAAGGTAGATTTCCTAGATATTTCCTAAAAAAGGGCCTGATCACTATAATGAAGATCCTCCCACTAGCTTAGCAATTTTGGGTGGATGTTGGTGACCATGCCGAATCTAGGGACTTTGTGCTTCATATTTCTACAAGACAACAGATTAGGCCCTTACCCCCACCAGACTCGACTATTTAATATCAACAATTAGTATAAAAGTATTTTAGTTCTCCAAATAAATGCACAGAACGTGATAAGGCCCATTTGGGTTTCAGGGAAACCCAATGGACTTTGGACAAGGCTATCTTAAAGAGTCATTATGCGGATAACATAACTGACTCGGCTAGGTTTTACCATGATGCATGCACAATTTAAAGAGAAAGGATTTCTATAGGGTATTAGACTGGTACCCTTGAGCGGACAACTCAAGAGGGAAAGGTGTGGAAATGTCGACGACATCGCTGATCGACTAGTTTTACCGCAAATATGCCTTTGTTGGATTTAAGGGGTGATAATATCGGAAGGGCGCAACCACTCATTATAAGCGTTGCTATGATATTTTTTTGGCACAGGTAGAATATGATGTTGAAAACATGCTTATGCAATAATTAAAACAAGTTGTCACGTATTTGCACATTACAAAAGCAATAATTACAACAATTCCTCATAACTTAAAACAATAATAGAGGAAAGCAGTAAAAAAAAAATAAAGGAAAGAAACAAAGAAATGATTCAGTTTTTGTAGTAGGAGAAGGAATTAAATACTTAAATGGATTAAACAAATAAAGGCACATAAGAAATGTAAAGTCACAGTAATAGCTTGAAATGGTAAAAGACTAAAAGAAATCCCCAGCAGAGTCGCCATGCTGTCGCACCCCCTTTTTCTTGCGAAATCAGGTTTATGATATTTAGAAAGACAACTCGTTCCCTTTTGGGAATTAGGTTTAAGAGAATCGAAGAGTCGCCACCTAATGATTTAAGTGTATTAGGACACTAAGAAGGGTTTTGTTTGGATAGCCAGAGATTGGTTAAGGGCTTGAAATTATTCCGAGGGGAAGGTGTTAGGCACCCCTCATAATCCCCTAGTGTGGTTCCTGGCCAAGCTACTGTTGTGACTTAAGGTACAAGTAACACATAGGCAAGTAAGACTTCAAATAAGAGTAGTCTTATCACATAAAGGCTAGAAATAAACAAAGTCAAAAAGCATTGGAGAGAGTTGATTTAGAAGAAACGTTTTAAAAGATTTAAAAGAAACAAAGAACAAAGGAAAGGGGGTCCTAGGTTTATTAATAATATGGATCACCCCACACAATAAACGGTAATCACTTATACACGTGGTGTTATTGCGTGGTCATCATATCCATATCTACCCTTTCCCACCCCGTTAAGGTATCAAAATGCGGAATAGTCTCGTTTTCTTATTGCATGCTATTACCCGCCCCGATCCTATCAGCCCCGGAGGTGCTTGGGACTACTAATCATAAAAGAGGAAGGAGAGGTTGGCTTATTTGTGGTTTCAAAGGTAAAAATACTAAGGCGACAAGAAAAAACATATATAACAAGTATGGGGAAACATGTAAACAAACGAAGGGCTCAAACAGACCTCCTTTAGACAAAGAAAAGCAAGTAGTTAGCATGACTTGCATGTACTGTTTAAGGTCTAATTAAACCTTAAAGATTTTAGGTAGACTGATTTATTACATAGTTCAGATAGGAAGCCCGACTCAGGCCTGCCTGCTGGTTGTAGTTAATAAAATCTGATTTGGTTTATGAACTTCTCTTATGGTTCGCCTAAGTGTTAGACGAAACATATAGGCATGATTTCTATGTGTTTGCCAACTTTAAAAATATTGTTATAGACATAGAAGAGTACATAAATTCTACAACATGATATCTAAGTGTTGCGTGATATCTGATTACATNTACTGGAACACATTGTTTAGAGGTTAGGATCCCCTAAGGGATCAAGTTTAATCCATAGACAATAACTTGCATATTTCCATGTTTTAAACTTGTAACTCAAAGCACATAAAGGGAAATAGGGGATAGGGATTCATAGCAGAAATAAGCAAAAGGAAATCAACATGCTAGTTTTAAGTATTTAAATCTGCAAAAGTAGTAAAGAGACAGAGATGTAGAAAGCTGTAAGTGAACACATTGTGGTGATGCTGAAAATTAAAATTAGGACATACCAGTTTCAAGGAAACAAATAGGGAAAAGCAGTAGTCTTGTGAAAGTCAGAATGCAGACAAGAAGAGGGAGTTCTATTATATGAGAGTGAGAATTCAGAAGTGAAGGATTATTAATCATGTGTGCTTTGTGAAAAGGGGTCGTGTATTTATAGTGTGAAAGTCATGAGGAAATAAGGTAACAAAATAATTGAAGAACCGATTATTAATTAATTACACAAGACTACCTTTAATTAAGGGATTCAGATTCAAACGGGTATAAACCAATTAAGGAAAAAAATTAATCAAACATTTTGTGCAAAGTAGGAAATTAGGGGCAAATACATAAGAGTTTTATTTAAAAACCAAATTTTGAAATACACGATTGTGCAATTAAGGGAATGGAATCAATTATAGCCAAGAAATCAGAGGTCAGAGATTTGTTATGAATGAACCGAGTCAAAAGATGGGAAAGGTTTTTAACTTAAAGGAATTTAGCAAACATGGAAAAGGAATCAATTAGACCCATATTCAGAGGGGAGTATGAACTAATTACAACTTTAAAAACTACTTTAGAGGGAGGTTCATCATATATAAGGAGCATACAAGCACGTTAAGCATGAAAGAAGACTGTAGTGTCATTGTAAAATCGGTAGAAAGTCCAGTATAGAAGAGTTTAGCAAAAGGTCAGAGTCATATGAAAACGAAGAAGTCTAAACTCAATTCAAAGACTCGAAGTCAATCTGAAAGAAGTAGGGGTTTTGAAATGAAACCCTAGTTCAAGCAAACCATAAAGCAAAGATGAGAGGGCATGCAATTGAATCGAAATCATGTTTAGAAGTTTCAGAACTCATGAGAAAACATGATAGCAAAGTAACATGCAATCACAGTAGAAGGATTCAAAGAACATAATGGCAAATACTGATA
>MU787759.1:1597-20676 GCA_026770625.1 Nicotiana glauca | reverse complement strand
GGGGGGGTTGGGAAATTAAAAAGGAAAGAAGGGATCGTGGCCGTTGATCATTTTGATCAACGACCTGGATTTATTGGGGTGTCGGGCGGGTGGTTTAGGAATTGGGATGGTCCAATTGAGATTGAAATTGGGTTAATTGGGGTGGTCGATTTGGGCTGAAATTGAAATAAATAGGGCTAGATTTTAAATAGCCACTTTTTCCCTTTTTATTTTATAAAAATAGTAAAATAATTTATGAAAATAAATTAAAGGTACTAAATTAATTAATAATATGTAAATAGTAAGCTAAAAATACTGGAATCAAGTTGGTAATTATAAACGCAATTAATTCTTAAAATAGGCTAATATTACAATTATATGCAATTTAGCTTTAAAAATACTAAATAAGTTTCTAAAAATGTGCAAAATTACCTTAGCTATATTTTGGGATAAATATGAGAGTAAAATAAATTAATCACCAAAAATAATAATTTGAGAAATAATTATTAGTTTTTGTATTGCTAAAATAGGGCAATAAATTGATTTAAAAAATCTTTTAAAAATTAGAAAAAACACTAAAATATTTGGACATACTTATATATACATACATATGCTATTTTGAAAGTGTATTGCATATAAAAATATACAGGAAAAAATTGGGTATCAACACCTTTTCCTCTTCTTAGGTACTTCATGATATCTTTGGTGATCATGGCCATTTCATCATATTCTAGATCAGAACCTTTAGTGATTCTAAGAGCCAAACTCATTTCCTTCTTAGGTATATCCATCTTCGTGGTTTGTCTCCTAAGTTCATAGACAGTAAGATTCCCAATCAATTTATCTAGTGGGAGAGTGGCAATATTCTTTAATTCATGGATGACATTGATATTTCTCTCCCAAGTGATAGGCAAGACTCTTGTCAATATCTCTTCGACCCTTTCTTCTTCAGGAATAATCCTTCCAAGAGTTTCAGCTCATTTATAATTGTAGTGAACCTTGTGTACTTCTCTTGAATAGTTTCTCCTTCCTTCATAGCAAAACTCTCATATTGAGAGTACAGTAGAGTTCTTCTGGATCTCTTCACCTGAGATGTTCCTTCATGAGCCACTTGCAGTGTGTCCAATATTTGCTTAGCAGTGGTGCAACCTTGGATTCTGCTGTACTCATTTGGAACAAGTCCACAAACAACCCATTTCTTGGCTTTAGCATTCTTCTCCCACTTCCTCAAGTCCTTAGTAGTGCAATCAGCTCTTGTGTTTGGCACATCTAATCCTTCAACATTCTTCTTCAAGGTAGACAATGGACCATCGGTGACAATGTCCCATAGCTCATAGTCCTCTCCTATAATGTGACATCTCATCCTATTTTTCCACCAAGAGTAGTACTGGCCATTAAAGAGTAGTGGCCTACCTAGTTTCCAGGTGTTACACTCATGTTCATCTTCTCCTAAGGTGTAATCCTCTTCAAGGATAATCCGCTCTGATACAAAATTGATGTTTTATACTTCAATGCCAACAAGAGGTGGGTGGAGTTATTTGTGTGGTGTCCAATTTTTGCGGGCACAGATTATAGAAGGGCATGATTCTTTTATGTGTTCCTTAAATGCTATTGCGGAAAAAATAAATGTGGAAAGTAAAGAACACAAGTATTTTTATGTGAAAAATACCTAGCTCAAAAGGTGAAAAACTACGACCTACTACTCAGTAGGATTTTCCCTTACACTTCACTAAATTACTGAGCCAAAATATCATTTACAAAAACTCTTTGTAAACCTAAGGATTACCTCTAATCTCGTTGTAGCAACCAACCTCTAACTGTTGTGAAAACTTCAAGTTAACTCTAACTTGAATACTGAGAGTACCTAATGCAATTGCTTTTAGATAAAGCTGAAAGGTAAAATTTGAAAACACATACTACAATTGAACTAGAATAAAAGGCAGACACTTGGAACTGATTCTTCTATCTGGTTCATGTAGCTTCAGGCACTTGAATCACACAAGAATTGCTTGCAAAATGCCTTGCTATTTTGCTCTCAATTCACGTTTAACTTCAGCTTTTGTACATGCATATTGTGTGGGTCATAATCTAACTAAGGGAACCTGGCACAAGGATAAGTTATTAAGAGGTGATTAGGCCGAGTTCGCACACAAGGATTAAAGGAACTTACTGGCGATCTGTTAATTGGGGCCGAGGTCAAACGTTCAAGTCTGCAAATAACGACTAGTTTTGTAATAAGATATTTAGGAGAATATTCCATTGAATATTCTCTATACTGTATTTTAGGTTAGGTTTGAGGCATGTCTCATATAAATAGAAAGGTAGAAAGAAGAAAAGGGGCATGTAATATTCTATACAGAAAAGGGTTCAAAATACCCCTAAGCTATTGGAAAAGGTTTACAAATACCCTTCAACCATTTAATGGGCTAAAATTACCCCTTCGTCCACTTTTTTTATTCACTTATGCCCTTTGATCGTTATGTCAATGCTAAATTTAAAATGCGGTTAAGGGTCTGATTTGTCCCTCTACTATCATAAATGAGCCATATTTATCCTCCGTTTACGTTTTCTATCAAAAATACCCCTACCGTTATATATTAGGGTCATATTTATCCTTACACGTTAAAAACTTCATCCCTTCTTTTAAAATCTGGCAAAGGGCCAAATATACCCCTCTACTTTCAAAAAATAAAAAAAATGAAAAAAAATATTTTTCAAAAACGAAAATATTTTGTTGAAAATAACTTTTTCAGTTTTTAAAAAACGAAAATATTTTATTAAAAATGATTTTTTTCTGTTTTCAAAAAAAAATTAGTTTATACAAATTTGTTTTTTCAGTTTTTACAAAAAGAACATCTTTAAAAAAATAAAGAAAAAATATTTTTCAAAAACGAAAATATTTTGTTAAAACTGAATATTTTTTTTCAGTTTTACATTTTTATCAGTTTTTACAAAGAAAAATATTTTGTTAAAAAAATAATTTTTTCAGTTTTTACAATTTATTTTGCTATTTTTTTTCAGTATCTACTCAGTTTAAAAAAACGAAATTTTCTTTTTGTAAAACTTAAAAAAAATTGCAAAATATTTTTGTTTTTTAAACTGAGTAGATACTGAAAAGATTTTGCAAAACAATTGTAAAAGCTGAAAAAATCGTTTTTTTAACAAAATATTTTTTTAGTAAAAACTGAAAAAACAAATTCAGTTTTAACAAAATATTTTCGTTTTTTTAATACTGAAAGACATATTTCCAACAAATATTTTCGTTTTTGAAAAATATTTTTTTCTTCATTTTTTTAAAGTTTTTTTAAAGATTTTCTTTTTGTAAAAACTGAAAAAATAAATTTGTATAAATTGTTTTTTTTTTGAAAAACAGAAAAAATAAATTTCGTTTTTTAAAAACTGAAAAAGTTATTTTCAACAAAATATTTTCATTTTTGAAAAATATTTTTTTCATTTTTTTTATTTTTTAAAGTAGAGGAGTATATTTGGCCCTTTGTCGGATTTTAAAAGAAGGGATGAAGTTTTTAACGTGTAAGGGTAAATGTGACCCTAATATATAACGGTAGAGATATTTTTGATAGAAAACGTAAACGGAGGATAAATAAGGCCGGCCTATTTATGATAGCAGAGGGACAAATCAGACCCTTAACCGTTAAAAATAATTATTATTCTTTTTGTAAAACTTAAACAAAAAAACTGCAAATTATTTTCAATTTTTTAATATAATGCACCAATAGTGCTAATTTAGTAAATTCTTCTTCTTTTTTCAGTTTTACAAAAAATAATTCAGTTTTTACAAAAAAAATAATCATTTTTTTCAGTTTTTAAAGCTTTTTTTTTGTAAAGACTGATAAAAATTGTAAAAACTGAAGAACAAAAATGTTTTTAATAAAATATTTTCTTTTTTGAAAAATATTTTTTCAGTATTTTTTAAAGCATTTTGTTTTATTTTCATTTTTCAGTTCTTTTTTAAAGAAAAAAACTGAAAAAAAAATATTTTGTTGAAAATCTTTTTTTCCACTTTTTAAAAGACGAAAATATTATATTAAAAAAACTTTTTTTTTCCTGTTTTTACAATTTTTACAAAAAAAATGTTTAAAAAACTAGAAAAAATGAGATGTGTTTTTGTAACAATTAGAAAAAAAAAACAAGAAGACTTTACTAAATTAGAGGACTACTAGTGCATTAATTTAATAAACAAAAATATTTTGTAAAACATTTTTTTTAAAGTTTTACAAAAAGAATAATAACTATTTTTAATTCAGGATTGACCTAACGGTCGAAGGGCATAAGTGAACCTAAAAGGTGGATGAAGGGGTATTTTTAGCCCAATAGATGGATGAAGGGTATTTTTAAATCTTTTTTAATAGTTTAGGGGCATTTTGAACCCTTTTCCGTATTCTATATGATAAGAAATCTCTTGAAAAGTTGAATCTCAAGAAAAATACAAACATTATCTTTCCAAAGAGATTCGATTTGTTGTTTATTCCACATTTCTCGCATCAGATCTGAAAAAGCTTCCTACATTCCCATATACATTTGTCTTACATCATTATCAGAAAGAGAAATCATTCACCTCATTTAATATTGGGTGACTCATTCTCTCTATTTACATTTAGTCTCATTTAACATATTTATTGCTTATCATTATTCTTCTCTCATTTATGATCATATCATTTAATGTACATCGTATTAAATCTGTTTTAACGGACCCCCACATTATCCTCATAAACGTTTTTCGAATCTAGAAGTTATTATCTTTAACTAGGATTTACCTTTTATCTACTTATATAATATTGGTTTAACCAAAGGTTTTATACTTTTTGGTCAAAGAATTTGACGCCGCCTGTGGGGATTTTCTAGTCAAAATTTTAGTTTCTTCTAGATCTAAAAAACGTAAAAACCTATACTTCCTTGTGTGCACAAATCTAACATGGCAGACAACGGAGAGGAAAAGAGGAAAGCAATATTCGACCTCATCGCCGATCTCCTTCACGCTATCAATGAGGTCGATGAAACGGGCGTGAAGACATAATACCAAATACCTCCCCAAGGAGAAATAGCTCGCCCCCTCCTCACGGCAGTATCACAGCCTCACACGGTAAAGGCGCCTCTAAGTCCACAATGGAAGAGGCACCACCGATGGTTGACAAACACGTTGACCAACATTCTTGACAAGCCCGCTCAAAGGCGGAACCGAGAAGATGCAAGAGTTGGCATTGCGTTAGTGACATGCGAGCAAGACGCCCCCTTCCCCCATAACAGGTATTACTCACAATGTTATTGATGCAGGTAACAACACTCTCACAGCCATTCTAAGAAAAATGGAGGAGATGGAGAACGAAAACAAAATGCTCCGCGACCAAATGAAAGAACATCAAGAAAGGATAGACAAAATACTGAGTGCCCCGAAACTCTAACAAAAAAGGGACACCAGTCAGTTTGTTGAGCAGCCATACAACGATGAAGTTTCACCACACGCAATACATGAAACCTTCAAAACGCCGCCATACCTTAAAATATACGATGACACAACAGACCTCGAAGATCATGTGACCTACTACGTCACCACTGTAAAAGGCAGTGACCTCTCCAAAGAGAAAGTATCTTCCATCTTACTGAAGAAGTTCATCGAAATCCTCACCGGAGGTGCGTTGACTTGGTATTCACAGCTACTCGCACGCTCGATTGAAACATTTGAGGAAATGGCCGACAAGTTCATAACAGCCCATGCCAAAGCAAAAAATGCGAAAGCAAGAGTAAATGACATATTCTCCATCAAACAATCACCTGGAGAGGGACTAAGGGACTTATTTGCTCAATTCAACCGAGTAGGATGACCTTACCAAACGTATCGGAATGAATGGGTATGGCAGCCTTTCAAAACGGGTTGAACAGAAGCGGTTCGAGGGCGACCAGAAAGCTGCTAAGCCGCCTCATGAAATATCCTCTGACCAATTGGGATGAAATACATAATTCCTATTGCGCTGAAGTTTGAGCCGACGAAGATGACCTGAATGGGCCAACCCAACGGCTAACTTCGGTACATGTTGAGCGCAGAAAGGATTGGAGAAATGACAACATGAGAGATATATCAGGACCCTAACCTAATCAGGAAAGACACCAGCCCTACATTAGAGGCACCCTCATGCCGCCCCCTCGCCACGACAAAGCCCTATCCAGGTCACGAACAGGAACTCACCGAAGTGAGACAAGTATGCCACCCTTATTATCCACTAAACATTTATGTGTTTCCCCCTAAAAAATAGTCTATACGCTGGAGAGGCTCGGCCCAAAAGTGAAATGGCCACAGAAGATGATATCCAACCCGAGCACCATAAAGTCAAATGCCCACTGCGAATTCCACCAGGAGTGGGGTCACAAAATTGAAGACTGTATCGCCTTAAGATAAGAGGTCGTGAACATGATTCACCAAAGGCACTTGAAAGAGCTGATGAGTGACCGAGGGAGAGCCAATGTCGCCCGTAGATGTGAACAACACCGGGGACCGCCCAAACAACCCTCCACAGCTCGAACCATTCAAATGATCATCGGAGAGGGCGATGATGCATCAATCAACAACGTGAAGTTCACCACCACCTACAAACTCAAACGGTCGATCACTTATGAATGGTACGACGAATTCGAAGAAAGTATCATCTTCAATAAGTCGGATACCCACAATATGGTTTTCCTCGCTATGACACTCTTGTCATTACTTTACGCATCTTAGATACTAATGTAAAACTTATTATGGTCGACAACGGGAGTGGCGTGTACATCCTCCACCCTCGAGTTCTCACACAAATGAAGCTTAAGGATAGGATAGTGACACGATGCATCACACTGGAAGGTTTTAACAATGCAGTTGAGCGAACGTTCGGAGAAATCACACTGCCTGTCCTGGTCGGCGGTCTCACTTTGGAGACCACCTTCCAGATCATAAACTAGGATATGACGTACAACTCCATCATAGGTCGACCTTGGATCCATTCCATGAAATCTGTCCCCTCCAGCCTATATCAAGTCATCAAATTTCCCACCCCTTGGGGGGTATTCAGCATCCGAGGAGAACAACGCACTGCCCGGGAATGCTACCGCATCGCCCAAGAATGCACATACACCCAAAAATTAAGGGGTAAAACTAAAGAAGCATAAGCAATCAACAGGGTCGAGGTCGAACGAGGACGAGAAGGATGTGATCAAAGATCTCGAAGTCGTAGAAGCCACAAGATCTATCGTAGAAGACCTCGACCCTGTTCAACTCGATGATAATGACCACAACAAGAAAGCTTTCATCGGCCAAAAGCTCCAAGAACCAGGTAAATTCCATCAATTTTTACAAAGTAACGTAGACTTGTTCGCTTTTTTCCATACAGACATACCAAGTATCCTAAAGGAGATAGCAACACCCAAGCTGAACGTCGACCCATTCCATCCGCCGGTGAGACAAATCAGGCATAAATTCAATGTCGCCATAAATAATATGGTCCGTAAAGAGGTAGAGAAGTTGTTGGAAAATGGCTCCATCGAGGAGTCGGGATATCCTATATGGGTCGCCAGTATGGTCATGGTGAAAAATAAAAATGGAAAATGGTGGTTGTGTGTGGACTTCACAGACTTAAACAAAGCCTGCTTGAAAGATTCGGTTCCACTTCCTCATATGGACCAACTCATTGACGTAATAGCCGAGCACGAACTACTCAACTTCCTGGATGCATACTCGAGCTAAATTCAGATCCTCATGGAAGAGGAAGACTAGGAGAAGACCACCTTCATCACTCATCAAGGAACGTACTGCTACAGAGTGATGCCTTTTGGACTAAAAAATGCGGGGGAGACATATCAGAGGTTGGTGACAAGAATGTTCAAAGACCAGCTCAGCAAGACAATGGAAGTCTACATCGACAACATGCTGGTCAAGTCGAAAAGGAAAGAGGATCTTATCGACCACCTAAAAGAGGCCTTCGACATACTCAGACGGTACGATATGAAATTGAACCCCGAGAAGTGCGACTTCGGAGTAACCTCAAGAAAGTTCCTTGGTTTCTTGGTATCACAACTGGGCATTGAGGTCAACCCCCACCAAATCAAAGCTGTAGAAGGAATACCAGAGAAACCAACTAGTAAGAAACAATTACAAAAGTTGACTGGCCATATAGCCGCCCTGTCGAGATTCATCTCACGATCCTCCGATAGATGCCATAAATTTTTCGGCATACTCAAGAAAGATAATGAACTCCAATAGAACTCGAGTGCGTCGAAGCCTTGAAGGAATTGAAGGCATATATATATCCTCTCTTCCACTACTCGCCAAGGCGGAACCTGGTGAGCGTCTCCTCGTCTATTTGGCCATGTCTGATGTGTTTGTGAGTGTGGTCCTGGTCCGAGAAAATAAAGGTATAAAATCTCCCATTTATTATATTAATATAACCCTGGTCGATGCCGGGACGAGGTATCTCCATCTCGAGAAGCTAGCCCTGGATTTGGTCATAGCTTCACAAAAGCTTAAACCCTATTTCCAGTTCCACCCCATCTCAGTAGTGACGACCTTTCCCCTGAGGAGTATTCTGAACAAGCCCGAGCTGTCAGTAGATTGGCCAAATGGGATATAGAATTGAGCGCGCACAATATAACCTATCACTCGCGAACGATGATAAAGTCGCAAGTAATTGCCGACTTCAGCATAAAAATAGTGCATGAAGTAAAAAAATAAGCCGCTCATACTTCCCCCAAAATACATGACTCATGGGTGTTATATACAGATGGCACCTTTAACCATCGGAATCGAGACTAGGACTCATGGCCGAGGTCCCAACAGGCAAAGTAATTTGCCAGTCCATAAGATGCCCAGATATGACTAACAACGAGGCCGAGTACGAGGTTGTGATTGCAGGTTTAAAGCTAGCACTCAAGTACGGAACAAAGTAAGTCATCCTACGGTATGACTCTCAGCTCGTTTTCAATCAAGTCACACGGACTTTCCAAATCAAGGAGCAAAGACTACAAAAATACCAGGCCGAGATCTACAAGTTATTACCTGAGTTCGATGAATGCCAACTCGACCAAATCCCTCGAGCACAAAATATCGAAGCAGACGGCCTTGCCAAACTGGCAGCGACCACTAAAAGACTAACGGGATGAGGGAATATGGTCACTCTCCTCCACTTATTGATTGATCAAATAGAGTTACGAACCATAAACTTAACTTGGGACTGCGGAATCATATTGTCACATATTTACAGGATGGAGTGCTTCCAGGAGATCAAAAGGAATCCAAAAAGCTTCGAATGCAGGCGGACGGGTATAACGTCATCAACAACGACTTTTATAAAAGAACGTATGGCAGCCCCCTAGCGAAATTCTTAGGCCCAAACCAGACGCAGCGCATCCTCGAGGAAATTCAAGAAGGTAACTGCGGAGCTCATACCGACAATCGGGCTCTCGTCAGATACCCCATACAAGTAGTCTACTACTGGACCACAATGAAAAACAGGCCGTCGACTTTATAAAAAAATGCGAGCAGTCAAAAATACCCCCCGTGATCCATCAAGCGGGCGAGCACCTCACTCAGCCACCTCGCCCTGGCCTTTCATCAAATGAGGAATGGACATCGTCGGACCCCTCCCCACGGGACGAGGTAATGTATTATTTCTTTTAGTTTTAACTGGCTATTTTTCAAAATGGGTGGAAGCAGGTGCATTCTCCAAAATACACGAGCAAGAAGTGATCACCTTCATATGTAAGAATATCGTATGCTGCTTCGGCCTCCCCAAAGACATCAGTTGTGACAATGGGCCCCACTTCACGGGAAAAAAGATCATCAAGTTCTTTGAAAAATGGCATATCAAAAGAATACTCTCCACGCCTTATCATCACGCAAGCAATGGGCAGGCGGAGTCCTCCAACAAGTCAATATCGAACATCATGAAGGAGAAACCCGAGAACGCCAAGGAATTATGGCCAGAGTTGCTTCCAATAGTGTTATAGGCATACCGCACAACTCCAAAAACAAGCCAGGAGAAACACCATACTCGCTAGTCTATAGGACTGATGCAGTAATACTGGTTGAGGTCGGAGAGCCAAGTATGAGATACTCATAAGAGAGCGGCCAACTAACGACAAGAGCAGGAGGTAAGACCTCGATGAGGTCGAAGAACGAAAAGACATAGCTTACATAAGGATGATCGCTAAGAAACAACAGGCAGAGCGATACTATAATAAAAAAGCCAAGGCCAGACCACTCAAAGTCGGGGACTACGTACTCAAATCCCAAACACAGGCGAGCAAAAACTCACGAGAAGGAAAGCTAGGGACTAATTGGGACAGATCATACAAAATTACGGCGACAGGAAGCAAAGAGTCTTTCCAACTTGAAACGATGGAAGAAAAACTACTGCCAAATAACTAGAACATTGCTTACCTTGAGTACTTTAACTTCTAAGGAAAAATGTTCTCTGAGCCGTACTCTTTTTCCCTTACCCGAGTTTTGTCCCAAATGGATTTTCTCAAGAAGGTTTTTAATGAGGTGACAAGGAGAATGTTTCAAGTTAAAATACGTTAAAGGTGCAGATCGATATGTTCATTTCCCGACCTCTCAATACTTCTCTAGGTCGCCCAATGAAAGGACTAGAGAGATTGTGACCAAAATGCCGGTCTGGAAAGCATGTAAATTTCTCCAAGTTTATAGAAGCAAAACAAGCGTACAATGGAATCCGCTTACGTTCACTAAAGCAATAATATCTCACATTTGACCTTGTTCGAATTAATTAAAGTAACATTCGACCTCGCTCGAAATAACTCACATTCGACCTTTTTCGAATTAATTAAAGTAACATTCGATCTCGCTCGAATTAACTCACATTCGACCTTGTTCAAATTAACTAGAGTGACATTCAACCTCACTCGAATCAACTCACGTTCGACCTCGTTCGAATTAGTAAAGTATTGTATTCGACCACACTCGAATTCAACTCATACTCAACTTGACTTAAGTTCGACTTACAAGTTAACTTCGTTCAAGTTAATTACGACGACATGGAATTTCACCCAGATTCAATCAAAGATATACTTGACCATGTTCGAGATAGCACATACCGAACAATTCTTCTAAAGCAACTATTTAAAAAATGTTCGAAGAAAAATAAAAAAACTAATAACATACAACAAATGGTTATGATCATTCCATTCCAAGAAGTATCTTATAAAGGGCGAGAAATACGCCCACAAAAAAAGACAAAAAATAAGTACAAAGTACTACTCCACATCGTTCCCACCTTCATCGTCGTTGCCTTCACCACCGGGCCCAGCAACGCCATCGCCTTGGGAATACTCCTCTTCGTACCAAGCATCCTGCTCGAGTGATGATGTCCAAATCCATTACTAATAAGTAGATGTACATGGTCGCATGCAATATAATTTACCCAATTATGAGTCGGGGTCGAATCCCACAGAAAACAATATGTAGGCGATTAGGAATGTAAGAGAATTATCACTTGTTATGCAATGTCAAACACTTAGAATTGTTTTTAGAAAATATTTATATCTAAATTAGGAAATGTGAAATAACCTAGAAAGCAAGTAAAATGATCAATTGCTACAAGTATGGATACATCGGGAATTACACTCAAGTAACGATCCAATGTGTTTCACGATTTTACTAATATGAGCGAGTTTATGTTAATTAGCCTCGAGTAATAATTTTTTATTAGCTTCTTCCAAACTAATAAGACTTCCTAATTGGATTATCCCTAAAATAATTAAGAGATTAAGCAAACCCAATTATGGTTACAAGTAGTTCAATCCTATCCCTATGTAGAATCTATAAAATGAGGGCTAAAACCTCAAGTTCTTATTAATTAATTAATCTTTCCCAACCCCGAATAATCTTTTCCAAAATTAATTCGAAGTCAATGGGCGAGTCCTAAGGTTAGATAATCCCTTTGGAAACATTAAAGAAAAAATAACTCACTTCATAAAAAGACAAAAATCATTCACTACATAAGCACAACAAGATACTTAATTCACACTTTAAATATGATTATTTCCATAAATAAGATTCAAGTGTTAAATAAAATACTTCATACTTAGATATTCAATATAAAGCAAGAAAATAAAGAAATAAACATAAATGGGTAAGAAATTCTCAACCACAAGCTTCAAATCTTCAAGACCAAAGTGTGTGTGCAAACCCTAACTTCCAAAACTTGTTCTTTCTAGTGTGTAGACTGAAAATAAGCCAAAAGATGTGTTCCCTAATAGGTTTTGTCGTGTGTTTGTGGGTTTTGAATTGAGAAAATGTGAAGTGTCAATCCAGCCCAGTTCTGATACCCGTTGACCGCACCTACGGAAGATCCTCACAGGTGCGGTTCCGTAGATGCGGCTCCGCAGGTGCGGCTCCGTAGATGCGGCTCCGAAGATGCGGATACCTTATCGCAGAAGGGAAAACTTGAAGAAATGTATGGTACCTCTTCTGCGGGCTCCAAAGCGCAGATGCATAACCGCTTCTACGGTTATCTGATCGCAGATGCGGTTTCTAGCAAAATACTAAGCTCCACAGATGCGTTTAGTTTCTTGCAAATGCGGGGTCGCTTCTGCGACCACTCTTCCGCAGTTGCGGAATCACATGGGAGTTTTGCATTGTTTTCACCCTTTTTTCGTTCAATTCCACTTCAATTGATTTCAAATCACTTCATGGCATCATTTACCTGAAAATCTAACAGTACACACCATAAACAACCTCATATTATAGTTAAAGGACATAAAAACTACAAAAAAGACTAGAATGAGTGGTAAAATCACCACTCATAAACACCCCCAACTTAAAGCTTTTGCTTGTCCTCAAGCAAATAAAATCCAACACGTCAATGAAGTTTTACCATTTAAAGCACAAGTAGTATTGTTATTATTTACAAATCACATTCTCTAATTAAGCACCATACTTATGGATTTGGTTGGTACAGATAATTAGGCTCAAGCATGCGAATCTTAACCAAATAACTCCCTCATTTGAAGACACTTTCAAGAAATGCAAAGGATTTTTAAAGTAATCAATTGACAACAAAAAAACCTCAAGAAGTGACTCAAAAGCACTAGTCTACTATATGCTCTATTTACTCATTTCTGGATACAACAATGTTACCAATCCATCCTAATTCATGTGCCCTCACAAGAAATAAAGTCCCAAAATTATCATATTTACAATAACAACACAAGGGACAATTGCACAAAGGTGCTCACTCTAAACAAAGAATTTCAAGTGTTACAAAATATCATGCCATAATCCTGCCCTTATTTTAATTCGTCGCCTATTCAAGAACATTTGGTTGGAGATCCCATAAGGACTTTTTAAGCTTTTAATGTAAGTTGAGGAAAGGGTAGGATAAGCATTTGGGATACAAGTGACTACACCCTCCTTGAACACTACTCACATTTGTCTTTCTTTTTGCATTTTGCTTCTTTTTAAACCACATAGCCTTTATTGGAATCTAATTACCACATAGAACCACCTTGAAGTTCCTCTCTAATTTTCTCAAGGCTCCATATTTATATACACATTTTTTTAATATAACTACTTTAATTTGGAGCTTGAGTAATTATATCTCAATGTACAACTTTACCAATTTTCACTTTGACACCAACACCCCCAACTTAGGATTTTAGCCTCATTCTCAATATTCAAAGAGGGAAGGGTTCAAAAGATGGGATTATTTCAAAAAAGGGCAAAAGTTTGTAATGAGGTGGCCGAAGAAAAGGTTAAAGGCTTAAATGGGGTATGCTAGTGATAATATCTATGCAACAGTAGGCTTGAAAGGCAAAAGAGGTTTTTTTCTTCTTCAAAGATCACAAAGAATGCTTAAAGTCATCCCTCTAACCAAACATAACTAACATTAGCATTTAAAGACCAACCGAGCAAGTTCTAGATGATATAAGTAACAGAAGAATTATTTCTAACAAAACTTAACACATGAAACATGAACTAGTCCAGATTGTTTTATTTCACTTTTTTTTATTATAGCATTTAGAGCAATTTGACCAACGAGTCACTAAAAGAGCCAAAAAATTATCATAGAAATTATTCCTTCCCATGCATTTACTTTTTCAATTTAAAATCAAAATTCAGAGTGTATTCTTAATTCACATTTTACATGCAAGAGACTAATTCTATTTGTATCAAATAATCCAAAAGTCTCCACATAACAAAACAAGACTAATTCCCTTAAGAAAGTCATCACGTCATCCATCATAGGGAAAAGTCATCCGGTATAACACAAAAATATTCCCAGGGAAAGAACCGTAGCATAAAGAAAACCCAATGAAATACTACCAAAGAAATAAAATTATGAAAACTACTAAAAAAATATAATTAACAACAACAACTAATATTACAACAAAAACAACAACCCAGTGTGGTCCCACAAGTGGGGTCTGGGGAGGGTAGGACGTACGCAGCCTTACCCCTACCCTGAAAGGGCAGAGAGACTATTTCCAATAGACCATCGGCTAAAGAAGGTGATAGAAGACCTGGTAGCAAGTAATAGCAAAACAATAATTAGAAAACTAAATCGGAGATAACAACAGATAATATGAAAGGGGTACTGATAACAAGTAGTAGCAAGATAACATATTTAGAAAACTAATTCTAAGGCAGCAGACGAGAATATGAACGAAGTTTTTCTAGAAAACTACGAAATTACCAATGGTAAGTAACAACGAAACGAGACATGCGAAAATAGAAAATTAAGGAAAAAGGGGACCATACTAGCGCTAATACTATCGAGCTAGAGAAGACAAAGGGAGAAACTAATATTAAAGGAGTAAAAAAAACTAACATAAACTATAAACTACTAAAGAAAAAATAAAGGAAGAAAGAAAAATAAAATAAAATAGGAAAACAAAAGTGACTAATCTGCACATATATAGCTACTCACACTATGCTCGACAAGAGCACATGATACACAATATCAAAACAAGCCCGGCAAGGGCACAAAATATCCATACAACAGAATACGCCCGACAAGGGCACAAGTCAAAGTAGCAATGTATAGACAAAATTTATGCCACCCCAACCACAACATTGCAGTGTCCTCACAACACAATATCAAAAATAAAACATAAGTAGTTTGAGGATCTCCCTGAGGTCTGCATCAGACTAGCAGACTGTGGGAGGAAGGTTGATCGCTACTATGCTAAACTCACAACCTCATCATCATCAGTCTCATCATCATCATCATCACCAGCAACGTCTGACATGAAGGAGTACTCCTCGCTATCATCTTTAGCCTCCATTGGTATCTTCTTGGCCGACTGCCCACATTTGAAGATGGCCTTTATGCCTCGCCACATATTGATCATAAATTTGCTCTTCATCTTGTTCTTCTCCTTTTCTTTCTGGAAGTCTAACTGGAGATCTGCATGCGCCTTGGCCAAGTTGTCGTAGGTTGTCTCGAGTCTGCCAACTAATGATTCTATCTTCTCCTGAGACTCTTCCCGACTTTTTTGCGCATATAAGTAACTCCTCATGTCTTCCCTGGAGAAGTACTCGGGCCTAGCCTGGGAGGATGAGGGCCTACTAGGGAGATCTGACACTAACTCCCGGATGGATGTCAGTTGGGAGTTTAGAACCCCAAATGGTCCTTCAGGTGCAGCTACCTGTGAGGATGACTCTAGACCGACAACAGTAGTGGTGACTTTTCTTTTCTTGCTTTTTACTGCAGTACCCTCACCTGTTACTCTCAGTGGATGGAAGAGTTTATCAGCTGGCAACCAATGATCAGTGCTACGCACCTCAACCTCTACTCTCATGCATAACTCTGTGATCAGCGAAGGAAACATCAACCCTGAATCATTGTCCAACAAATACTCTCTCAGCTCCCGCAGGATATAGTAACCAAAATTCACAAGAATGCCATCCAGGATGCATGCAATGATCAAGGCCCTGGTGTAGGAGACATCTGAGACATTCCCACAAGGTGACACCCTGTTGCAGAGGATGTAGAGCCACATTTTTGCTTCAGCTGTAAAGTCAATTGACTTTAAACCCTTTCTCCTGTTTCCCCATTTTTCTCTCATGCTTGGAGGGTAGAGCTTTGAGACAAGCCATTCCCTGTTGTCGCACCGATCCTTCTCTTGCACCGGCTCAAGAGGATAGTTAGGTATCCCAAGTGCGTCATTAATCTGCTCTATCCCAAACCTAACTATTTTTCTTATAATGATGAGTTGTGGGTCGGCGAAGTTTGTACGCTTAAGATTTGCGTAGAATTCACAAACCCACTCCTCGTTGGCTTTGCACGGTGTGAGAATGAAACATGACCATCCAGAGGCTTGGAGACGGGCATAGAAATCTGGGAGCCGCTCGGCTAATTTCTCCTCGGCAATCCATTTTTCAAGCACTATATTTTTGGTGACGAGGTTGTCATAATATCTGTGTTGACAATCAACCAACATGAAGTGTGATTTATCAAATGGTTCATCAACCTTCTCCTCAATTTCATGATATTGCGGAGCATTTACGTTCATGTTTGGGTCCATTTTAACTCAAAGTACCTTCACAAAATCAAAAAAATGTTAGTCGGGCAATAGAATCATATTAAGCAATTTAAAACACTACAATTAGGCCAAAGAATCAAGTTGAACGGGACCGAGAGGCTACAATTGCAAAGCCACTGGAATTGGGCGAACTGTCTAGTTTCTGCACCTGCGGAAAGACCATCGCAGGTGCGGTCCTGCTTATGCGGTTTTTCTACCGCAACTGCAGTTTTTCTCAACATGCCAAAAATTGTACCCACGGAATAGTCAACGCAGGTGCGAGACCGCATCTGCGGTAAATTTTCCGCATCTGCGATGCTCGTGCAAGGGTTCCAAAACCCAGAATTTTTTCAACTTTTTCAACTCCTAAACCAGATTTTGGCACCTAATTTATACCCAAGACTTATAAATTGGTGCAATACAAGAACCTATGACTCTATTAAGACTGATTTTGTGGTACTTAGCATACAATTTTCTTTTAGATAATTTATCAAACACGTTGCAAGTAGTGATAACATATGCTTTTTGAATTAAAATTGGTACTCATACTTCCCATCATTTTGATTCAGCAGTAGTAGAACAGACATATGCACTCTCAACCAATTTCCTCACCCTAATCTCAACATAAATCAGAGGGAAATTGGGAATTAGGGGAAGCATCCATGGGAACTCAGAAATGGGGAAGGAAAAGAAGAAAAGAGAAGTAGAAGATAGGAGTAGGCCAAGTTACCTGTGTAATCTTGTGCTTGATAAATTCGAGTGAGATCAGTGTGAGGAGTAAATGTGAGATATGGGGGAGTTTGGGGTTTTGGGAAAAGAATAATTTTCAGAGACTACCTGATGAAATGAGAGATCTATATGTTTTTAAACATGCCCGATTTCCGCACCTGCGGGGTTTTTATCGCTTCTGCGATGCCGCTTATATGGCCAATGAACCGCATCTGCGTAATTGTCCACATCTGCATAATTGAAAACCATTTCTGCGGGCCCGCATCTGCGAGCAAAGTTCCGTAAGCAGTTACACCAGATGACTGGTGCCCAGATTTTGCAGCCACTGTATTGTGCCATTCCAATGTCCCAAACTCCTTAATTCAACTCCAAAAATCTGAAACTTGGCAAATTAGTCAAAAATAAAATACTAAGCTATTCTAAAAAAGAAAACTTCAAAAATGACTAAATTTTTTTAAAACCGTTGGGTTACCTCCCACCAAACGCCGCATTTAATGGCGTGGCATGATGTAGAACAACTTTACCACTTCTCTCGCTATTTGAACGATATGAGTTGGGAACCCAACTTGGAATCAAGATTTTGACCATGAGCAGTAGGGGTGGTAAGTATATGATCAAGCCAAGACTTAATTTCTTCATTTTGCACTTCTTGGATTTCATTTGAGGAATGTCATTTGGCCTTCTTATTCCCTCAAATTGTAAGATGTATGATTTTTGTATTTCCTCCTTGCAATCCCTCATTGAATCGTGTAGTTCAATTCCCATATCACCACACAATTCCAATGTTGAAAACGCTCGAAATGTGACATGAACCGTCCAAATTACAAATTTTCCTAGATTTTGACATCCTCTTTTTCCCCGAACTAGAGTCAATCTCAACCAAATTTTCATTTACACCGGTTGACTATAATTTCATATTTTTCTTGGCATCACTAACACTGATGGAGTCGGTTGGTGGATGTTTAATTCTTGATGTCACACCTCCTTTTTACCGAATAATATCAGCCTTTACTACACCTCGGGAAGAGATATAGTAAAGAAAGGGGTTTTTCCATTTTAAGGACAATCGAAATGGGATTCGTTTTATTTAAAAAATCAGAGTCGCCACTTGGGAGATTTATAGTGTCCCAAGTCACCGGTTTGAATCCCGAATCGAGGAAGGGCTTGACTCTGTATTAACAGTCGCGAACCAGAAATCCGGGTAAGGAATTCTGTTAACCCGGGAGAAGGTGTTAGGCATTCCCGAGTTCCGTGGTTCTAGCACGGTCGCTCAACTGTCATATTTGGCTAAAATATTTTTTAAATATATATTGTCCTATTTGTGCATTTTTAGAATTAATTACCGCTTTTGTCAAATTATTATATTTTTTTAGAAAGTGAACGTCGTTTAAGGATATGTTTTTGGATCACGTCACATGAAATGCACCCGAATCCTCGACACATCCTTATTCGATGTTTTCGAATTTTGGATTTGGGTTGCATGAAATGCACACCCCTATTAGGAAGGTAATATTATTAAAAATTACGCCTAAAGCGACTAACGTGTGGTTATCTTTTGGGAAGGCCATGAAATTTGCTAAATGGCCCGTCCCGAATCTAAGTATTTTAATTAAGTAATTAATGAGGGCCCCGCAATTTATGCATTTTTGTTTGGCGAGGCTCATCTCATTTTATTATTTAAAGGCCAACCTAAAGCAAACTACGATTCTCTACTTATTTATTTTTTGTCTCTAAAAGGGCCTAATTAATTAGCATTAATTGCTATTAAAAATAAAACAAGGAAAATGGGCCTCAGGTTCAAGTCCACATTTAAACAAAAGGTAATACCTCTTAGCTCAAGTGTA
>MU787758.1:16360-28816 GCA_026770625.1 Nicotiana glauca | reverse complement strand
TTAATTAACACACAAACAATCAATACAAAACCATGTATTTTAAATTACTTGGTGACAAAGGACGACAATGTATATTTTTTTTTGTAATTTTCTTTTCTAAATACTTCATGGCTAATTGATTCCTAAATGCATGCAATACGTATTTTTGTATTTTTTAATTACTTCAAACAAATAACATGCATACACAAATGCAAACAACTAACAAAAATTCACACACACGATGCCAAAACTATTTATTTTGAAAATTTGGGAATAATTCTCATATGGGGCAAAAATTACGTGCTCACAATACTTTGTTGTAGTCGGTTGTGAATCGATTATCATTTGTCATGGTAGTTCACGTTTATACAATCTTTATTTGGATAATTCAGTATTTGAACTTTTCGTGCCAGATATCTCCTTCATTGATGAACTATGAATTTTCTTATTAAATTTTTATATTTCCTGCAAAGAAAATTAAAATATTAGTATCTAAAAATCAAATAACAACTTAATTTATGCATGAATTTTTGTTTTATCAAGAGACAAGAGTTAGACTTGGGAAGGAGTCTTTCGTAGTCGTTCAATTATTGAGTATTCTAAAGTTTCCATCTTTCTGAAGAACTCTTCCGCTTACTAATTTCTTACAGGCTTCTCGGATGGCATTTGCTTATCCCTATTCAGTTTGGACTTTTTAGCTTGTCTAGGGTATGATACCTCCAAGACTGTTTCATCTCATTCATTTCCCCCCAAAACTTCTTTCCCTTTGTAAGTAACCACGGTTCTGTTGTAGTTCTAGGGGACTGCGGTAGTATCTTTTGTAGGACTCTATGGTGGTTGATAATCATAGGCTTAGTCAGCCTTGGTGAAATTACCAGCCCCCGCACCACATAGGTCTCATTTGGTACATATAATCTTGGCACATTCAATGTATCCTTCTTTTTATCAAATTTCTTGGGAGTGTTAAGGATAAGCTATTCTTTTTGTTGGGGCCTTAGAAACATAGAGAACCGCATTCTTGGCAATTGCTGGCCCAGTTTTTGTTTCAACAGCTTGAGGAACCAAAGCTACTTTATTTTTGGTTTAGCCAGTTTCATAGCCACTTTATGTCTTGCCTCTGAATTTGCATGGCAACAATGGCCTTCAATGTCGAGTGAAACTCTTTGTCATCATAAATCCTACAAATGAATGGCCCATTATCTTTAGTCGGTACTTGGTTTTTGGTTAGACTAGGGATCTCCTTGTTCCTCAGCATAATTATTTTTTCTTCGATCAGACCTTCGACCGCCATCTTGAGGGTCAAGCAGTCTTTTGTATCGTGGCCTTCTACTCTTGAATGGTATGCATATCTGGTACCAGCTCTTTATGATGGGGATTCGGGATTTTGCTAATTGGGAGGTACAAGTTGCAATAGACCCAGTTGGATTAACTTCTAAAGCACGTTGGAGTAAGATTCAACAATATAGGTGAAATTGCTTCTCCTGGAGGCTCTTGAGAGCGTGGATTATGTCAATATGTATTTTGGAAAAGGGTCAAATTTGCCCTTGAACTATTTGTTTTGGTACAATAATGCCCTCCATACACCTATTGGGCCAAATATGCCCTTCCATTAATGTTTTTGGCTTACATATGCCCTTCCATTAATGTTTTTGGCTTACATATGCCCTTCCATTAATGTTTTTGGCTTACATATGCCCTTCTATTAATGTTTTTGGCTCACAAATGCCCTTTAATTTAACGGAATGACACGTATCATCGTCCTATTCGCCCATTCTAAATTTTTTTTATTATTTAAAAAGATTCATTATTCATACCCGAAAAATAATTTTCTAAAGCAATTTTTCTAAAACTTTTTTTTTACTAAAAACTGAAAAAAAGAAAAGTAAATTTTGTTTCCAGTTCTTACAAAAAAAAGATTTTTTTTCTAAAACAATGTTTTTGTAAAACAAAAATAAAATCTAAAAAGTAATTTTCTAAAGCAATATTTTTGTAAAAACTGAAAAAAGAAATGTTTTTTCTAAAAACTGAAAAAATAAAAAAAAATCCAGTTTTTAGAAAAATATTTCTTTAAAAAACTGAAAAATAATTTCGAAAATAATGATTTTTGTATAATCTGGAAATGAAAATATAATTTAGTTTTTGATAAAAATGTAATTTATCAATTATTAAAGGTGGAGGAGCTAAATTATTTTTTATAATTGATAAATTACATTTTTATCAAAAACTAAATTAGATTTTTTTTTCAGATTTTTCTAAACTGGAAAAAAAATGGGTCTTTTGTAAAAACTGGAAAAACTAGAAAAAAATTCCTTTTTTTTCTTCAGTTTTTAGTAAAAAAAAGTTTTAGAAAAATTGCTTCAGAAAATTATTTTTCGGGTATCAATAATGGGTCTTTTTAATTAATTTTAAAAAATTAGAATGAGCCAATAGGACGATGACAAGTGTGCTTCTGTTAACTCAAAGGGCATTCGTAAGCCAAAAACATTAATTGAAGGGCATTTGTAAACCAAAAACATTAATGGAAGGACATATTTGGCCCAATAGGTGGATGAAGGGCATTATTGTACCAAAACAAATAGTTCAAAGGCAAACCTGACCCTTTTCCGTATGTATTTTGTGGTGGGCGAGGGTTATAAGGAGCTTCGTAAGGATGGTTATTTTTGGGAGGTGGAGCTCTAGTTTGGTTACAGTGTTGCTGGGGCCATGTGTAAGGTTGGGCATTCATCATCGCGTAATGAGGTGGTGCCATGGCATAAGTTGCATCTTGATGTGGGTAATAATATTGTGGGGTTCTTGGTGGCATATAAGAATGGTAAAGTGATTGGCGAGTACCCCTTAAACTCGAGGCCATCATGGCTCCTTCATCCCTCTTTTCAGGATTAGCCAAACCCGCTTAACCATTTTGAATGGCTTGTGATGTGGATTTCAGAGCGGCTTGACTCAAGATACGTCCTATTTTTAGATCATTCTCTACCATCTTCCCAATCTTGATAGCTTCGGCAAATGATTTGCCAATAGCAAATATTATATTGTAGAAGTATTCATCCTCTTAGGCCTGTAGGAAGATTGTAACCATTTGTGCTTCGTCCATCAGAGGTTTCACTCTAGCGGCTTGCTCGCGCCATTTGACAGCATACTCATAGAAACTTTCCGCAATTTTCTTCTTCAAATTGAATAAGAAGTTTCTATCGGGAGTAATGTCCACATTATACTGGAATTGTAGGATAAAATCTCGGTCCAAATCGTCCTATATGTGCAATGGATGACTTCTTGATCCATGTACCACTCGGAGGCGATTCCTGTTATGTTTTCTCCGAAGTATGCCATCATAAGCTCTTCTCTTCCACCAACCCCTATCACCTGATTGTAGTATCTCTTTAAATGGGTGATTGGGCTCCGTGCCCGTCATATTTTTTTAACTTAGGCATTTTGAAACCGGTAGGTAAATGAACATTGTGAAACTTGCACAAGTCTGAATAGGGGACACTTTTTTGGCCAGTCAAGCCTTGCATGTTTTTAAAGATCTATTCCAAGCTTTTCATCTTCCGAGCCATTTTTTCCTGCTAGAAATTGTTAACTGCTCTTTCTTTCTCGATTGGAGACTCATATGGTGGATGTTCGTTGTACAAGTCTGGAGCTACGTGAGTCATATTAGATTGAAATTACGGACCTTGGAAGGTGAATCTTAGAGGTTCAAAGCATGGCCTTGCACGATTGGTTGTGCCATGGTGAAGGCTGGTGGTACGGAGAACAATGTTGAAGGTGCCCCAGAAAATGATCTACCCTTAATATGAAGCTTTTATAACCACACAAATAATCTGGGCCCCATTTCGACTTGTTAGGACCACAAATTCCAAAAAAAATCATTCTTTTTCTTAAACTCTGTGCCCAGTCAAACAGGTTCACATAAATTGGAATGGAGGGAGTACTTAACAATTGAAGGACAGAGTTATGGGCCAGAATTAAATGGATGAGGATAAGGATGAACAAGGCCTTTCGTAAGTGGCAGGCCTTTCAATATGTCAAGGCCCAACATTACTCAACTCCAGTCTCCAGCGTGGGCTCGTGCGGGTAGAGTACCCAGTCCAACAGTTGTAGGTGGAGAGGCCCATTAAATCATACTAGTGCAACCATAACTCATTAATTGCATAAAAATGGATATGAACACACAAAGGATTTCAATATCCGCTTCTACTCAGTAACATCTGTAATTAATTACAACATTAACAAATAACATTCCGATTATAGAACAGTTTCAATTTGAGACTAAGATACTATGTCGATGAGAATTCACTATCACAGAGACAATCATTTTCACGACTATTGAGATCTCCAACGCTATTTAAGAATTGCTCGAACTCATTAATGCTTTTCTTAAAGTAACTTGGAAATTTCAACTTTAAGTCGCACGCCAGACAAGGATTCAAGCATACAAATCTATGTCAATTTGAGGCATCAGGATAGTTTGAAACTGAATTAAATTTATAATTAACACTTAGTAACATTTTTTCAAACACATGGGTGAATCCTCATTGCAGATTTTTATAGCTTTACATTACAGAAACAACATGTATACTACTCGAGATTAAAGCTCATACCTTCAAAGCAGATAAAGTAGTCTTTAGACAAAGGCAAATAAAGCCAGAGAAAGGTGAACAGCAGAGCAGGAGCACCTAAACAATGGCAAACAGCAAGTCTATATCACAAATAAGCACCCGAAGTACCTGAAAAAGTACAGCAAGACCAGCCTAAGAGCCCGTTTGGTTAGCTTATTTAAAGTAGCTGATACGCACTAAGTGTTGAAATACTTTTTTAATGCCGGAATTGATTTATTAAATAAGGAGTTATGTATTTAGACGTAAATGCTGAAACTCATATTAAGCAGCGTAAGTGTTTGGTGAAAAAAGTTGGAAAGCACTTTTTTTTCTATTAAAATAACTTAAATGCCCTTAAAGTTATTTATTATTACATGATTTTCAATTCCCTAATAATTCAAAAACAAAAATAATTTATGTCTCAGTTTAATATTTATGCAAAATTTATTAGATAACATTATTTTTATAAAACTATTAAGCTAAAATACAATCATAAGCTAAAATAAAACAATTATTAAGTGGAACAGAATTCATTACATTACAAGGAATAGAATATAGAATAATCGTTTGATTCATATTTGAATGCAAAGAAAGAGAGAAATTTCGAATCTGGGCAACATATGTTGTTAAGCAACATTAACATTTCCCCTTTAAAACACAATGCTTCTTATTTCTTTTCCAAGAGACTGAGAAATAATTAGGAATATACCCAGATCTTTAATTATATAAGAAGATGCAAAAAGACTTAGCAAATAATTTAAGAAGTAAAAGAAAATTTCTACCATAAATGGTGCCAATTGCCAATCTGATTGTTCTTAGACAATAGATGAGGTTAAGGAGGTAGAAAAAATGGTGAGTGACCGAGTCGTGTAGAACGGTAAGGCTTATTTTGACCAACTTATGATAAGTTGGGAGTGACCAACTTATGACTTATGACTTATTTTGGCTAATAAGTCAAGTGCTTATCAGCACTTTGGATATTTACCAAACGTTAGATAAGCTAAAAAATGCTTATAAACCAGTTTGAACAACTTATAAACTTAGCCAAACACCCTCTAAATTGGAAGGAAAAGCAACTTTGAATCTTCATTTTTTTTATCTAATTTGAACTTCAAATTTTGTTTTTCTTTCAAGAGAAATCAATGAGGATGGAGGAATATGTGTGAGATTTCTGCAAAGAACTATTGTGTGTGTGAGTGAGAGAATGTGAGGTCTTTATATAGAATGTGAGAGTGTGTTATACGCACAATGGTGAGGATGTAGGAGAATTCCATCAGCCTCCTAAAAAATAGGGAAAGAGCATCTTTTTTAATAGAACTGGACATTTGTCCTATTCAGATGATTTTTTCCTATTTATCCACCCCTTAACTTCTGAATTTAACCTTTTTAAACCCAATTTTGACCTAAATCCTTTGTCTTTATTGCATTTTAGCCCCTGCTATGATCTTCTAGAATTTTCTTAGCAAATAACAGAAAGATTCTCTAAAATTAATTCTCCAATTGACCCCCTTAAATTTTGTTAACCTGACATTATCCCCAAAACCTAAATCAAACTACTCTCCTTTTCAAAAAGGCAAAAAAAAAAAAAGCTAATTCCCGTCATTTAACCTCTGGAGATCCTACTTGTATTAATACACTAAGATCATACAAATTAACACATAACAAGCCTAAACAGCAAACACGATCTTAATTAAAACTGAAAATTTCAGAATCATGGATAAACGAATAATCCCCAAAAAATGATTGAACCAAACGGATTACTAATTAAGCATGCAATTCATAACGAACTAACAATGTAGTATTCTATCCAACAGTCAAACGATCATAAACAAGAACAATGAGGAATGGAAAGAAAAAAAAAGGCAAGAACTTACCATATCTAGGTAATGAAGACAACCAGTGATGCCTAATTCTGACCGAATCTAACCGCCAAAGGACTTTTCCTCGAAGGAATCCGGCTCGAACTGGGATTCTAACCGAATTTTCTTGGAAGAAAAGACTCATGAGAATCACATGACGACGTACGAGCGGCACAAAGACAGCCTAGGCCTGCCTAAACATCGATGTAACGACCCGACCAGTCGTTTTGAGCTCTAGCGCGTCGTTCAGCAGTTTGAGACCATGAGCAGCTTCATTTCAAGCATTATAACTTGTACGCGTGACCGAAATTCAATTTTGGTGAGTTCAGAGTTGACTTGGAGAGTAAATTCTCATTTCGGAAGATTTAAATTGAGAAAATTGACTAGGATGGGATTTCAGAGTAAACAACCTTGGAATCGGGATGTGAAGGAGTAGGTTTGTATAATGATTTTGGACTTGGGCGTATTCCCGAATCGGGTTTTGAATGACGAGGGAGCGTTTTGGCTCCTATTGTGGAAGTTAGCATTTTGGAGGAAATTTCATAATTTTGAGTTAAAGTGTATTTCAGTGTTATTTATATCCGTTTGGAATTCCGAGTCTAGGAGTAGCTCCGTATGATGATTCTAGAGTTGGGAGCGCGATCGGAAGTGAATTCGGATGCTAGTGGGTCATTTTTGGGTCATTTGGCTAAAGATATAAATTTGAAGGTTTTGAGAAGTTTGACCGGAGGTGGAATTTCTTATATCGGGATCGGAATCTGATTTCAAAAGTTGGAGTAGGTCCGTAATGTCGAATATGGCTTGTGTGCAAAATTTAAAGTCAATCGGACGTGATTTAATAGGTTTAAACATTAGAAGTAGAAGTTTGAAATTCTAAAGTTCATAAAGCTTGGATTGGAGGTCGATTCGTGGTTTTAGCGTTGTTTGATATGATTTGACGCCTCGATCAAGCCGTAATGTATTTTGCGACTGGTTGGTATGATTGGTTGGGGTCCCGAGGGCCTCGGGTGAATTCCGGGTGGTTAACGGATCAAAACTATAAATTTTTGGAAGGCTAAAGTTGCTGGTTGCTGGAATAACGGCACCTGCGAGAATTGGGCCGCAGGTGCGAAGCCGTAGAAGCAGCCAGATGAGTCGCAGATGCGGTTTTGGCCAAAAGTAAAGGGCACCGCAGATGCGGTCAAGCAGCCGCAGAAGAGGGATCACACCTGCGACGGTCGAATCGTAGAAGCGGAAGGGAGGGCCTGGTGAGATATCCGCAAAAGCGGTAGAAGTGTCGCACCTGCGGAACCGCAGAAGCGGTCAAGGGACCGCATGTGCGGATGCTGGAGACAGAATGGTTCTTTTAAAATAGGGGGTTTATTCATTTTCCCCCATTTTTCATTGGGTGTGGACGATTTTAGAGAGCTTCAAGTGGAATTTTTCATCATCAACGACAAGGTAAGCTAATACCACTTATCTCGAGTTAAATATATCGATTATGTATGGATTTTAGCATGTAAATTGGTAGAAATTTGGGGGTTTGAGGAAGACCTAAAAAATTAATATTCTTAAAATTTGACCATGAATTTGGGTATGAAATTGAGAGTAAATTATATATCTGAGTTCGTGGACACATGGATAATCTTAAACTTAAAAAAAAAATCGGGATCCAGGCATGTGGGCTCGAGGGCATTTTTGTCAACTTTTCGATGAGGGTTAGGAATTGTTATAAATTGGATTGTAATGAGCACTCGAGCATATATTAATAGATTTTCATAACTATTGGCTAGTTTTGGAGCAAGTAGCATCAATTTGAGTCTTCGGAAGGGCGTGGAAGGCCGGATATGGATCTTCGGAGTGACGTGAGTCTCCTTTTCTAACCTTGTAAGAAGGAATTGTCCCCATAGGTGAAATAAATGGTTATGTGTTGCTATTTGTGGGGGCTACGTACGCACAAGGTAATAAGAGTCCGTGCATAGCAACTAAAATGTGTAAGTCTGGGTAGTCTAGGACCCAAAAGCATGCTATGCTTGGAATATCTGTAACCTTATTGCCAATTGAATTTCTTAAATCCTATTGAATTGGTAATTGAATTTTAAAAAATTAAACTTCATTTTCTTGAATTGTTAAAAGAGAATTGGTTTTTCCTTGGATAATTGATCCTTGATAAATTCATGATTGACTGATTGTTGTTTTTATTTATATTTTACCGCGTTGCATGTATGATTTGCGAGCGAGTTAATAGATGCATCTTTGGTTTGGGCCGCTCGACCCTCGGCAGTGCACATTTTACATTTATGTTGGATCGGGCCGTATGACCTCGACATGAGTTGCGCATGTTTGCATTGCTTGTCTTGAGATTTATTAATATTGCCATTTGCTCTCCCCGACTTGAGATAATTGTTATTTAATATATTATGAATCAGGAGACTTTTAATAAAAGGGAACTTTTACCTGTTTAGTAACTCATTTAAATCTACTGCTGTCTTTAATAAATTCGTGAGTCATCGCTTTAATAATATTATTATTTGACCATTAGTAAGTGTCAAAGTTGCCATGTCATCTCTACTTCTTCGAGATTAGTCGGGATACTTACTGAATACATGTTATTTACGTACTTATGCTACACTTGTTGTGCATTTTGTTGCACAGGTATAGGTATTTCTATTGGCCCATTGGGCATAGCAGCACGGGCTACACAGAGACTGGGTGAGCTGTATTTTCTCGAGATGACCCTCTGCTAGTATAGTCTCTCTCTCAGAATTGTATTTACTTTCTGTCGAATTGTGTTCCGGACATTTGTTGTACTTTATTTAAATTCTCATAAATTGCTCATGCACTTGTGACATCGGGTTCTGGGATGGTTACGAAGTATTTTGTATTAATTGCTTTTCATTTAATTTGAATTGAAGCGATCATCTTTTATTTGGTAAATTTGGAGGAAAATCATGGATTTCAATAGTATTAAAACGAGAATTTAATAAAGTATTTTGGTTGGCTTGCCTGACAGTGGTTTATGGCGCTATCACGACCCTTAGTGGATTTTGGGTCGTGACAACATGGTATCAGAGTACTAGGTTCCCTTAGGTCTCACGGGTCATGAGCAAGTCTAGTAGAGTTTTGCGGATCGGTACGGAGACGTCTGTACTTATCTTCGGGAGGCTATAGGGCTGTTAGGAGTACTTCCCTTCTTGATTCCTCATCGTACGATTTGATTCCTTGAGGCTTATGTCTTGTTTCCTTCCTATTCAATCTTACGCGACGCAAACCGCTGGTTATAAATCGAGAATTGAAGGATTTAATGGTACTATGAATGTGGTGCGGGGTATTTCTCCCTGCGGGGTTGTTTGAGCTATTATCATCGCCTTGTGGAAGGATATTCAGTCGTTTCAGCTTAGTAGCAGTACCTCTGAGAGCTCTGAGGCTAAGCACAAGTTTCCATGATGCTTATGAACGATTGTTCCGCAGTATTGATATGATGGTAGGATGTTTTCCTACGTGTTGGGGCAGTGAATGATTTGACGGGAGGTTTGCTCGGTGCATGATCTAGAGGTTTGGTATTTTATTCCCGGTAGGGGAAATGCAATCAGGCTAAGAATTATTAGATGTCAGTTGATGGTGTGAGCACGTAATTTTTGCCCTATATTAATTACTCCCAAAAATTCAAAACAAAATAATTTCTTTCAGTATTTACAATTTTATAGATTTTTGTAGCATTTTTTGTTAATTATTTGCATTTGTCTGAGAATGTTAGTTTAGTCTAATTAATGGAAAAATACAAAGTATATTGCATTTGCATTTAAAATTTAATTCTACATTTTAGGATTAATTAATAAATTAGTTTTTTTACAAAGGTGGGAAAAATCACAAAAAATAATTTTAATTTTTGCATTTTTGAGGTTTTTCTTTTAATTGGTTATTTAATAATTTGTGATAATAATTATATAATTAATTAGTATTTTTGATAAGCTAATTTGATCTTATGATTTAATTTAGGATTTTACTTTTAATATTTAAAATGAAAAAGAGAAAAATTGGAATTAAGAAAAATGAAAAAAAAAAAAAGAGAAAAGATTTAAAGAAATGCTTTGGGTCAATCTTTATTTTAAAACACTCATCCCAACCGGATTCCTAGCCCAAAAATGCCTCATCACGTTAAAACCATCCCAAACCCGCACCCCAACCTAGTCCAGTCTTCCGCCCCGTCCAAACGACGTCGTTTCATCTTAAACAAATCCTGGTCGTCGAGGTTTGTAAGATCTAACGTTTGGGAAGATAGGACCCCTAAGTATAATATTGTCCAAACGCCTAACCTACCCCCCCTCCCCCCCAAGCCCATCTCTCTCTCACCCCACCCCTCAGAGAACCCTACACAGCCTCCGCCGCACACCGCCTACGGAAAATCGCCTCCACCGGCGATGTTTCTCCGATTAACCCCATTGTTGCACCAGAGCTTCACCTTTTCCCCTCATCCCCATGCCACCATCCATTCCCCTCGAATCTCACCAGAAACTACCCAAAATCCCCAAACCTTAGGGCGCCGCCATTGATTCCTGTTACGACCCCAGTTCACCATCCGTGAACATATCATGACGGCACCGAGTCACGATGACTAGGTAAGCCTAACAGTGCGGAAGTAACAACTGATATGAAAATATTAGATTAAAAGTTAAATAGCTTAAGGAAATGTATATAACTTGCCGCTTGGTACATACACTTCAACACTACAATTTCAGAATCAAAAATTCCAAAACCCGGAATCTCATGGGCAACACATGCTACAGAAGTATATGGTATGGCTCTAACTTCGGAATGTCTACACAACTGAAAGAAAGGGGAAAGTCAAATACTACAGCTGGAATAAGATAGAGACTCCTGGTCTGCGGACGTGGCAGATATACCTCAAAGTCTTTGGTAGATGTCTCCTGGATCACTAATAGTACGCCCGGCCGGAAGTACCTGGGCCTGCACATGAAAAACATGCGCAGAAGAGGCGTGAGTATACCACAGCGGTACTCAGTAAGTGCCAAGCCTAACCTCGATTGGGTAGTGACGAGGAAGGTCAAGGCCCTACTGAGATATAACATAATAATCAATATGATAATGAGGAGACAATATGAGATTAATCACATTGATAATGTAGCAAGATAATAAGTAAAACAGTAACAGAGAACAAACACAAACAATGAATAGAGGTATAAACCACAACCGAATATTTAACATCGGGGATCTACTGGTATCCCGAGGATCTCTTGGTATCCTCAATAAATCGTTAGAGGATCTCTTGATATCTCGAGGATCTCTTGATATCTCGAGGATCTCTTGGTATCCTTAATAATAATTCTAGGATCTCTTGGTATCCTTAATAATAATTCTGGGATCTCTTGGTATCCCGAGGATCTCTTGGTATCCTCAATAATAATTCTAGGATCTCTTGGTATCCTCAATAAAAATTCTGGGATCTCTTGGTATCCCGCACTCTCAGTCTTAAAACATAGCACGTGCAAGGGGAGCTCTCGGGATGCCGTCCCGTAGTCCCAAATTTAAATATGCAGGTGGATCTCCCGGGAATCTAACCCGTAGTCCCAAAGTAAATATGCAGGGGGATCTCCCGGGAATCTAACCCGTAGTCCCAAAGTAAATATGCAGGGGGATCTCCCGGGAATCTAACCCGTAGTCCCAAAGTAAATATGCAGGAGGATCTCCTGGGAATCTAACCCGTAGTCCAAAAGTAAATATGCAACCACAATTAGAGAATATTCAGAAGTGAAGTACATCAATACAACAACAGCTCAAAATATCAAATAATACCAAACTCATGGAAAATAATAGTAGATTCTAGCCTAATATGCTTCATAGAGTGCAAACAAGACAGTTTAAGCAAATAGGCAAGTAAGTCCACTAAACATGCTTTTCTATACTAGCACAGGCTATAATAGCAAGTAGGATAAAACAAATATGAAAGAAACTCAACTCAAGTAATTTTAAGTAAAATTCGGATTTTCTACAATTAGCTCAAGTACGCGCTCGTCACCTCACGT